>PVKH010027856.1:0-12940 GCA_004027955.1 Chaetophractus vellerosus | reverse complement strand
TGTGGTACCCCAGCGCGCTCTTTATCCACTGAGCTATCTAGCCGGGCCCCATAGTGTTTTCTACCTAGCATTGTTTCTCAGATCTCTCTATCTTACTCTTTTTTATATCCATTCAGTATTTCCTATTGCTACCCAGTAGTTTCTATTGTGCGTGCACACATTTTATTGATCTCCTTTTTCATTGACAGGTACACATCTTCTACTTCTCACCACAAACATTTCTTGTACAACTACCCTTGTGGACTGAGTCATACATTTTATTCTGCACAAAACAGTGCTTATAATGCTGCCTTTGATAAAGCCTGTGTTCGTGTATGTATCCTTAAAGACTAATATCCTATGTTTTTCCCTGGGAATTTAAATTAAAGACTGTAAGGGAAAACCTTTTTAATCCCAAATTAAGGGGCCACTTATTTTGCAGAGACTTGCTAATGAAGTGAATCAAGCCATTATGATGTGGTTCAGATTTTCTGTGAATATCACATATTGTTTAAATAGACATTAAAAAATACTTATGGAAAGAAAAATTCTCCCATGGAAGTCTATGAAAATTGTTGCTATCATTATAAAGTCATTTAAAAGTAGCCTATTATTTGCTCTACAGTCTATCATAACTTTTTACTTTAAAAATATGATTGTAAGGGTTATGAAAGAATTGCCCTTTTTGGCCCTGTAATCATGAATCTTGGCATCTTTTCAAATTCCTCTGGGCTGAGTTGAAGTGATGGTCCATAAATAACACCATCCATCAAATTTCCAGGCAAGTAGCTAGCGTGAATACCAGAACATACTTACACCACTGACCAACATTATGCATTAATTGTAGGATAATGAAGATGCGAAATTAAATTTCTAATACACTATAAATTACTTTCTTCCTACAAACTATGGCTGCACAAATTGAATTACAAATACACCATCTTTTTGTTTTTTTTTCTTTTGGAAATTTGGAAAGTTAAACTTTGTTTTTTTCAAAATAAAATTCGAGATTAATGCTTTATTGCTGGCCAATAGCTTAGTATGGTAGATCTAAGGTGCCCCAATTTATTTACCATTCTTCCCTTTGAGAGGGAGGGTCTATGTACCTTTCTTGATTTGGAGTGAGCTCTGTTCCTGCTTTGATCAATAGAACATGCCAAAGCAATTTTGTGTCAGTTTCTAAACTCATGTTTCCGCCCCACCCCCCACGCCCCAAGATGGCTCCCTCATCTGTCTGCTCATTCTTTCCACTCATTGTCTGCTCACTGTGTCTGCTTGTGGTGTCTGCTAGTTGTATCTACGCTCATTGTGTTTGCTCATTGTCTGCTTGCTGTGCCTACTTGTTGTATCTGCTCATTGTCTGCTTGTTGTGTCTGCTTGTTGTATTTGCTCATTGTTTGTTCATTGTGTCTGCTTGTTGCATCAGCTAATTGCGTCTGCTCATCTTCTTTAAGAGGCACCAGGAACTGAACCCAGGACCTCCCATGTGGGAGGTGGACACCCAACCACTTGAGCCACATCCACTCTCCCCAGGTTTTTAAAAACTGGCAGTTTCCACTTCTTTCCTGTTGGAATACTTATCCTGATGGCTGGCTTCCATGTAAGAAATCTAACTATGTTGGGGTGGCTGTGCTGTTAGGACGTCCAGACTAGCCACATGGAGAGGCCATATGGAGAGAGAGAAGTTCAGTCAGCCCCTAGTTTTTCCAGGCACTCCTGCCCATGGATCAAACATGTGCACAAATAAGTATTTAGATGACTCTAGTTCTAGCCACTATCTGACAGCAATCAAATGAGAGGACCCAAATGAGAAGCACTCTATGGAGCTCATTCAACCCACAGAGCAATGTGAGATAATAAAGCACTGTTTTAAGTCACTAAGTTTGGGGGGAGTTTGATATGCAGCATTAGATAACTAGAACACTTGATCTCAAAATTGTTTGCTCAGGCTTGTGGTTTGTCATGGTGATTATGCCAAAACAAAATGTGGCAATGGAGTCATGTGTTCTCCTTTTACTAAAGTTTATGTTCATCTGTGTTTACCAGGACAAGAAGCAGGAGTGATAATGAACCAGGAGATAGTGAGTGGTATTTGAATATTCAAATACTAGATGGCATTTGAAACTTATTACTGTTGTGATCTAATGGCCAAAGAAGGCATTTAAGAGACCAGAAAGAACAAATATGAAGAATAAATGAGAGAATGCATGAAAAACTCAGGGAAGTAAGTGCCTGGCATATATTAGATGCTAAATAAAAGTTATTATTATCATTGCCATACATGCTTTCTTGAATAAAGTTATCTTTTTAATGAGTGAATAAAATGATAACTGGAAAATGGGAGGTAGCAGCAAAAGAGGCTGTTTGTAAAGGGATTAACTTCACAGTTTCTCTAGTTTAGAGTAAACTTCAGCAGGGCAAAGGGCCCAATGGAATCCCAGTCCTTCTCCATTCCTATTTGCAGTTGTCCTAAAGATTTTGGAGTACAGAGCACTCTAATTTTTCTTAGGTATGTAGTAAACAGTGGGACACCAATGTAAAATGCTCACTGTGGATTTCTTTCTTTTAAAAATAGATGAAGTCTGTATTTTGGCCACCTGAATTTTGCTTAACCTAACACATGTGCCACTATATTGAAAAATCTAGCATTATTTGTTTGTCTTTTCTACTAGGTTATAAGCTCCATGAAGAAAGATATTCTAGAGTCAAAGGGTCAACTCCATTGAAGCCTGTCCAGAGAAAAAGTGAGTGCAGCTCAAGGGAATTCAGACCTATGGTTTCAGCTCTCCCCATGGATCCATGGCTCCTTGTCCAACTATCTTTCAGAGTCAGTTGAGTTTTATGACATTTTTTCCCTCCCCTTTGCATTTACTTTAGCATTTGTGTTTCTGTATCTATGACTTTGTATCACATAATGTTTAGGAGCCTGCATTATCTCTTTGCTTTGTAAAACGTTGACTGTTTTTCTTTTTAGTTTTTACTCCAAAAGATTGAATTTATTTTTGCAGCAACAGCAATGGTGATTTTCATTGCAAACATGGATGTTCCCTTAACACACATTAAGATAGTATCACACTCTATAGTATTCCAAAAAGGAAGGTGTACTGTTTTCAAAAGTAATAAATAGCTTTAACAACAAAGGACGTAAACACCTCATGAAACAAAAAGTCTCTAGTCATATGAATGACTTGTGGCTAAACATTTCAACAGGATCAATCTATGTTTCTTTGATCTTTAGGTTTTTACTTTTGAATGTCCACACCTGGCATCTGCAGTAAAATACACAGCATCTGGATTAGAGAATGCAAGTAACATCCATTCAGGCAGATCTTCAAGAATAGCTGCCTTAGCATCTCCATCATGCCCTGGAAATACACTGATTTGGGCTGCAGTAGGTACTTTATATGATTTTGGGGGTCAACTTTAACTTTTTTTATAGACTTATTTACCACCCATTCTGATGTGGAATAGCAAATTATATTAACCTAGTACATAGTAAGATTGACTAGTTTTGCCTCTTCAAGTTTCTGTGTATCTTTATGCTTCAGATGGATTTCTAAAACTCAGGAGAGAATAGTTTGTTTAAAAACACCTGAATGTTTGCTTTCATTACTGCCAATAATTTTTAGGTGCCTTGGGAAAATGTTAAAATTTGAAACAAGCTAACATCCTGTTTTTCTAAATCATACATTATGACTTCCTTTTTCCCAAAATTTTTATGAAAGTCAGGACAGGAAAAGTAGAGGAATTGGCAGGAAACAGGGAAAGGCAAATATTAATTGTTTTGTATAATTGAGTAATGTGGATACTCAAATCCAAATCAAGTGTTTTTGCAACAGGCTTTATATTTAATAACAATCATGTCATTTAGTGCTCCAAGAAAACTTGTAGATCATGCTCTCTTTGAATAGTTTGTTAAGTGTCCTTTTAGATATGATAAAAGTGGTTCTAGGTTACTTTAGCAATTTATAACTTATCAATAGTTAGAGTTCTTTTTCACTGAAATCTGTTTTATTATGCATGTATATGCACTGATGCAATTGGGTTATGGGCTTTTATGTCTATTATAACCCGGCCATTGTTTAAAGAAAGCATGTAAAGAAAATATTATAGTTAAAGTGAATAAAATTATATAAAGACAATGCTTTAGTTCCTGTTAATTTCCCCCCTATACCTATCCATCTAAACATCCAGATGTTTGCTGTTACATGTGATTGTATGAAAGCTCTGATGTGAAATCCTATGGCTTACTGGATTACCCTTTACCCACATGGTTTAAATTAATAATAAAGAAATGAACCAGGGCAATCTTGCAACAAAAGAACAAGACTTTATTGTATAGCAGAATTGCAGATGTGGAAAGGTGCTCATAATAAAGACAGAATATTTCTGTTTCATAGAGCATCTGGAATGCCACAGGAACTCTAAGTTATCAGAGCTAATGTTAGACAGCCTTGGTTTGTGATTAACTTAATATTCAGGGAAACTTTTTGAAAAGCCTTGTGCCATTCATCATCATAATGTCATTTTTCCAATCCTAAAATGATTTACAAAGTCAACCTCTCCCCCTAATTTCTAAAACGATATTAGGACATCAAAAAGTTTCACATACAAACTTCAAAGGGCAGCCAAATCAGAGATTTCTGGCTAAGACAGTTTAGATCATTTAATATCCTCTGGTTTTCCTAGGATTAAATTACAGCCTATAGAATTCTTGGAATCTGGCTAAGGAAGTATTATGTAATATAGCATGGCAATTTTGGTGGGGGCAGTGAAGGACTGTAAGGAAAGGAGAAGCCATCTTTCCAATGTATCAGTCCTGTAGTGAGTGCTTGTGAAATATTAGTGGTATGAGAAGTTGCCCCAGTGAGAATGCCAAGCTCTGATAACCAGGGAAATGTCTATGTGTACGCTGAGGATGACATTCATTTGGAGACGTTTACTTTCTTTTTTGTGGTCATCTTATTTCAGTGAAGTTTGGCTTCAAGAAGTGAAGTGATGGCTTATGAATGAGTAACTGAGGCAGGAACAGATAACAGGAGTTCATTCTGGCACAGCCATAGAGAGCTTGCTTCGGGAATTGTGGTTTTCTAAGGACGATGATGACTTCTGGTCGCTGTGTGCCGCCATGACCTAGCATGTGAAAATCACACCACACATCATTCTGGCTGTAAGAACAATCTCGTATGTAACCACTGTGTCTCTCTGAGGAAATTTAGCAGTTTCTAAAAGAACAACATTCAGTTTGAAGTTCAGTGGGTAAAATAAGAGGTCTGTGAAACAAATGTGAGTGCTCTAACCCAAAATATAAGTAGTTGTTACAGGAAATGACCTGTTACAAAAGACTTTCCACTCCCAGACACACACATGCTTCCAGAAAAGTGAGCATGTTTTGGGTTTTATGTGCGTAAGAGCAAACTGTACCCTTCTCAGGATAATATATAAATTTTAAACAAGATTTTGGTGGCTCATGAACTACACTGTTGGTCTGAAAATCAGGTTTGTTTTTAGGTCTTAAGTAGCAGCAAATTCTATAAATATTTACCTTAATAAAATAAAAAAAATTAAAGGAAGAAAAAAAGTACAGTGAAGATCTCATGATTAAAAGCAGTAAAAAATGTGCTAGAATGTGTACAAGAATTTTTATAGAACAAACCTCTTTTCACAATTTTTAAATTCAATTTTGAGATTTAAATATGCATCTATTATTACTAACTGCTGTGTTTTGTGCATAAGAGTTTCAGTAACTTTAAGCCACGAGAGTGTGATTAGAAAGTCGGTGTGTGACCTGCTTAAATATGTCACGCATCTGAACTATGATCTTAGGAAACCAGACTTAACTTTGTAGATATATTTCAATTTGGCATAACTAAATAGATCCAAACCATTATTAGTTCAAGCTGTATCACATACTGTTTCTAACCTGTGTTGATCTTCCCAGTTTATTTTTTTATTTTATTTTTTAAATCAGTTTTTTTTTGTTACATATACCTTCCCTTTTCTGCTTGCTCTTGCTGTGTGTTCATTTTTTTGTGTTCTTCTATGTCTGCTTTGTCTCCCCCTGCTGCGGCGACGCGCCGAGTTAGCTCACTGCGCAGGCGGCTTGCCCCCCTTGTGGGCGGGTCTGCTTCCATTCCTAGGCAGCTTTTTTGCGCCGTTCGCGGGTGGCTTTGCTCTGTTCGCAGGCAGCTCGCCCTGCCCATGGCAACTTTTGCCCTGCCCGTGGTGGCTTTTTGCCCTGCCCACAGTGGCTCTCCCCCTCCCACGGTGTCTTTGCCTTCTTAGGCGGTCTGCCCACTCGGAGAGGTCCCCGGGAACCGAACCCGGGGCCTCCCATGTGGTGTACTGGTGCCCTATCCACTGGGCTATACAGCTGGTCCCTTCCCAGTTTATTTTCACATTGCATTTCTAACTCAAATGTGCTATTCCATCAGAATGTGGAAATTTTTCTATTGCTTTTGAAGGGATTGGTAACATAACTTGCTATTTGCTGTAACATAAAGTTTTGCATAAATTGCTCTATGCCTAATTTGGAAGTTCATTTTCTTCCTTGTATACTCCCAAGTTTAGAATTTCTTTGGATGTGAAATGTCTAAAATAAAGGAAATCATCAATAGCACATTCAAAATTGCAATAGGCATATGACCCATACAACAGCATCATTTTTCACATTTTCCCCATGATATTCATTTGTAGATCCTCATTTTAAAGGTAAATGAAAGAAGGTAAGGAAAGAGTAGTTAGCAAATGAATGGTAACACAAATAAGGTTAGAAATCAAGATAGCAAGAAAGAAAATATCTAAATAGGGTTAAAAGAGCCAATTAAAAAGATGTGGCAATTGAGCTATGGTTGAAGCTATGTTGTACCCACTGCCTAAAAGCATTTCAAGTACCATGTCATATTAATGGTGGATGGAGAAGAAGAGTGCAGATAAAATTGGATGTGGCCTCAAGGAGCTTATCAGTGATACAATGTTATCCTTTTGCCTTTAGACTGTATGGCCCCTTGAATTAAGTACTCCAGGAAAAAAAACATGTTCTTAAACGTAATCTCGTTTCTGTGGGATCCCATTGTAAATGAGATCTCTTAAAGACATTATTTTAGTTAAGGTGTGGCCCAACTCAATGAGGGTGGGTCTTAATCTGATTACTGGAGTCCTTTTAAGCAGAAGAAATTCAGACATAGGAAAGACCACAGGGGGAAGGTGGGAGTCAGCGGGAACCTGGAAGAGAAAAGAAAAGACATCGTCTTGTAATGGGAAAGCCAAGGGACCCCAATGGTTGCCAGCCAACAGAAGGCTACTGATCCTGGGAGGAAGCAAGTCTTCTAACCTCCAAAAGTATGAGATAATTCCCATTACTTAAGCCAATTCATTTGTGGCATTTGTCATCCCAGCCGGAAAACTAAGACGGGCTGACGATCTTCCACCTGTTTATTATATATCTGCCATAATGTAGAGAATTTTACGTTATTTTAAAATTTAATTTACTGGAACTAGAATAGCTAAAACATCTTTCAAGTAAAAGAACAAGTGAAAGGAATGTTTACCCAATTTCAAGACTTCTTATTTAGCTATCATAATCAAGACTGTGTGGTATTGATGGAGGGATAGACACAGAGATCGGTGGAACAGAAGAGAGAATCTAGAAATAGACCCACACAATTATGCCCAACTGATTTTTGACAAAGATGCTAAAGCAATTCAATGGAGGAAAGATTGTCTTTTCAACAAGTGGTCCTGGGCCAAGTGTATATCCACAAGTACAAATATAAACCTCAAACTAAACCTCACACTTGATGCAAAAATTAATTCAAATTTGATCACAAACTTAAGTTTAAATGTGAAACTATAAAACTTTCAGAAAAAAACATAAGAGAAACTCTTCCAAATCTTGGCTTGACAAATAGCTCTTAGCCTTGACACCAAAAGCACAGTCCATAAATGGAAAAACTGAAATATTGGACCTCATACATTTAAAAAAAAATTTCCTACAAAAGACCCTACCAAAATGTTGAAAAGGCAAATTATAGAGTAGGAGAAAATATTTGCAAACCATATATCCGTTTAAGGACTAGTGTCAAGAATACATAAAGAACACTTAAAATCCAACAGTAAGAAAATAAACTAAATAGAAAATGGGCATAAGAATAAAGAGACATTTCATGGAAGAGAATATATAGATTACAAATGAGCAAATGAAAGATGTTCAACATTATTAGCCAATAGAGAAGTGTAAATTAAAATCACAATGGGATATTATTACACATCTAGTAGAATGGCTAATATTAAAAATATTGCAACAAATACACTGGTAAAGATGTGGAGAAACTGGGTTGCACATACATTGCTGGTGGGAATGGAAAATGATACAGCTACTCAGGAAAAGAGTTTGGGAGTTTCTTTAAAAACTGAGCATGCAACTACCATACAATCTAGCAGTTTCTCTCCTACACATTTATTCCAGAGCAATGAAAATTTATCCTCACGTAGAAACCCGTATACAAATTTCATAGCAGCTTTATTCATAATAACCTGAAACTGGAAACAACCCAGCTGTCCTTCAATAGGTGAATGGTTAAATAAACTACAGTCCATCCATACCAGATGTAGTAAGCAGAAAATTGCCCCCACCCCAAAAAAGGTATCAATGCCCTAATCCCAGAATCTGTAAATGTCACCTTACCTGGCAAAAGTGACTTTGCAGATTTGATTAAGGCTACAGGCCAATAAACAATGGAAACATGCTCAATTTGTCATCAGAAATGCAACTTAAAACCATAATGAGATTCCATCTCACATTCATTAGAATGAGTAAAATTTAAAAATATCAGTACTAAATGATGGTGAGGATATGGAGCAATTAGAACTCTCATTTATTGCTACTGGAGTATAAATCTGTACAGCCACATAAGAACAAAAATAGTTTATCTCCCTCTTGATGTCACATGCTAATGTTTAGCAGGAACCGGGTGAGCAGTGAAAAAGGTTAACTTTTCCTATTGGCTATTACTGCCAGTTGAAAAGGACTTATTCTTTCTAAATGGAGCAGCCATGCCAAAACTCTTATTGCTATGAGGGAATGTGAGATTTGTATAGTTAACTTCTCACCATGCCAATCAGAAAACATTTTTCCCCTATTGTTTAAAAACTACAGTAGAAAAACTCAAAATATGAAACCTTAGTATTACATAATGTATTTCAGATATCTTCAATAAGGTAATTAAATCACTTAGTAATATAATTTTGTGCACAGATATAGAGCCTACACCGTAAGATACATATTCCTTTGTGACAAATCGAAAGACAACGGAAGATGTAGAAGCACATGAAAGCTTAGATTTCCCCAGGGGAAATATTAAGTCCTTGTGTTCCCTTGATTCTATTAGTTCTTTTCTTTTTTCAGTTCTTTCCATGCAGGATCTGCTCTCATGCACAACTGAGAGACAGTAGAGTCCAGGTTGTGTATAAACCACTATTATTCCATCGTCTTGTTTTTCTAGTCTTATGTATATTACTAAAGCAAAAGAATGTTCATCTCACTGATTTCAGTCAGGCGGTTTCTCAGGCCCTGGTATAAGTCCTCTGAACTTTTACGTCTCCCCTAGAAATATACCGCTAGGCATCGACTTCCATTTAGATTATGTGTCCCAGAAATGAACATTCTCTGACAAGAACATGTGTGCCAAAATGCATATCTTTAATTTAAAGGTAAGATTTAGCAAGATTTACTGTGTCTGTTATGCAGGAGATGTCAGTGGCCTTATTACCTGTGACATGGTTTAGGGGCATTCTTTTTAAAAATCTCTAGGAGCTTCTCGATAAAGGACCTAGGTAATGTTATCTTTTTGTCAGGCATTCAGCTGGCATGTGTATTTGTGGGAAATCACTCTGTCCATATGAATCACATATCCTCTACTGTAGGGAATCTCTACATCGTTTTAAACTAGTTTATATATTTTTCCCAATGAAAATTGTCAATTTGCCAAATAAATAAAACTATTTTATGCACAGGGAAAATTATGGTGACATATGAAATGTGCAAAGACCACAGCCAAGATATACTTTGCAGACTAGACATGCCTCTTTTATAATTCTATGACAAATACTAATTTTTAATAGACCCTCATGTAAAGTAAATTTATAGCTCCAACCAAACCAAATGGTTTTAGGTTTTTCAAGGGACAGGAGTGAAATTTCTTTGTATGTATGTCCCTTTTTGGTCAAACATAAATATGGAAAGATACATATGAATAAATACAAATGACCACAAGCTAATAAATCTCTCTTATTAAAATAAATAAATCTAAAGAGTCTCGAAAAAACTTAAGGTTAGCTTAGACTTCCCAGTCACTATCCACAAGAGAAAATATAGATGTTGGTATATTAATTCCCTCCAAAGACATGTACCATCCTAGAAGACCTAACACTGAAGATCCTTCGTTAGGATTAGTTAGTTGCTGATGTCAAGACCTTTCATTTGTGTTGGGAAACTGCAGCAGCTGGTCCAGACCCTGCGCTTGGTGGCTATGCCAAGGCATACTGCACTGCACTCCTCTTTTCTGAACATCATTAAAATGCAATTTCTATGTTTTATTTAATAATAAAAGAGGCTTAAGAAGATGCCAACAGCATAGCTCCTTTGCATTGGAGTTAAATAATATATTTAGCTAAATAATATATTTAGCATTTTATTCTCTATCTCCTTGGGCTTGGCCAAATATATATATAGAATATAAAATAATATAAATACATGCATATTTATATATAATAAAATACATGTGTATAAATAGAAACAAATTTGTTGTAGACTGGTATTCAAGTAATTTCCTCATTAGAAAACGTGGCTGTCTTAGACTCTACTAGACAGAGATTCTAACAGGTTCTTTAGAAATTTGATAAAGTGAAACAATATTAGTTAGATAATTGAATAAAGATAATGGGGCTAAGCTGTGTTCCTTGAGGATATCTTCTAAAGAGAAGAAATGGAAGTAGAATCTTCTAGAGTAGAGTAGCATTTATATTCAGTGGATGGGAAACTGTTGTTAGGGATAAACGGAGAGATAGGATAGAAGAATAAAAGGGAGTGGACAAGAATCTGTATGTTTATCCTTTATTACCAGCGATACTGTATCCCTTTCTTCATTTATTAAAAAACTATTTTTTGTCTCCTATGTTTTTGGCATGGTGCCCTCTTGTCAGTAATAATCACTCTCTCACTTTTTTCTTCATAAACTTGATTTAATTTGTGGCTAGGTCACCTCCTCACCTTTCCATTCAATCTCCCTCCTCATTTTGTTAAGGTTGCCATAGTACTGCTTTTGCTATTTGTCTCTACATGCTGAGTGGTGGTCAGTAAGAAACTGCAAAAATTTTATGTAGTGGTAGAAGAATAGGTACTTAAATCCAGGCCCTCTGAAGGTTGGGAAAGCTGTCTAGAAGGTTGACCTGAGGATCTGCAGTATGTCCTTGTTATAGATTTATAGGACTTCAGATTGAGTGGCAAATGAGGTATAGCAGAGAGAGCACTGACTTGGAAATCAGGATTCCTGAGCTATAGAGTTGGAAGTGTTGCCACTATGTAGCACTGAACTAGCCTGTATGTTTTCTGGCCTCACTTCCCTCCTCTAAAAATAAAAGTGTTTAGTTAGATGGTCACTAGAGTTCCTTGCATTGTAAATTAATTCTATTATTTCAAGTGAAAATTAGTCAAGGAGTTGAACATCTGTTACCTATTCATTGGAAGGATTGAGAAGCTATTTAGGTTCGTTTCTAAAAATGTGAATTAATATGATCAGACAGGACTCCCTAAGATTATCTGTTTAATTCATTTTGACTAATCCTAGAATCACCCGGCAGTATAATTCCTGAAATTTTCAAGACTCATTGGGTGAATTTGTGTGTATTTTTTAAACACCGTAAAGAATAGTATGCAGTCATCCCTCATTTTTATATATCCTGATCTATAAGAAATTAACATGCCTGGAGTTGTTTCAACTTGCTTCCTTGTTTTTAATTTCTTAAAAAATATGGGAGGTATATGTCAATTATTTTACATAACAACAATTTATTGCTGTTGATAGCCTCCTATCGTTCTATGAAGTCATACCTCTGGCTATCTTTTCTCTAAAATAAGTAACCCTTTCTTTTACTGTATTTCCCAATTTAAAGGATTTTCAGTGAAGCTAAATGGTCTAAAATGAATGTTCTGAGTAATTGTTACTCTGTGAACTTCACTGTATCACAGGACATAAAACAGAAATATGATCTCCTTAATCTTGATTCTATTTTCTACATGTTCCATAACTTCCTCCATCAATACACCAGAGCAGCTGAAAGTTAGAAAACTGTGGTACTTGTCTTCAAATCCCTTTGCACTTAGGTAGTGGGTGTGAAAACAGAAATGTAAGAAACAGAACATGTGTGATGTATGAATCAAAGTGTGGAGGCTCTTTGGTGTAAAACAATGTGATCCTTGTAGCTCCTGCTCATGCATCATTTGGCAAAGGCCTGCAGAGGACAGAGTTTTCAATGGCAAAAACAGTCTCCTGCAAATAGACTCTTCATTCAATCCCTAGCATGAAACTTTACTGAGCAAAACAAAGAAATGGCTTTATCTTATGAACCTAAAATAGATACTTGCCATTGGATATATACCAAATGCATGAAAATGAATTTGTTCACATCATTATTTGCTTTTCTGCAAAATGAGCTTCTTTCCATTTCAGTTAAAATTCTTGACAAGTAACAAGTCAAGGTGTCACATGTAACACATGGAAACAGAAATAAATGTGGCTAAGGTGTGTTTTTTAAGAGTGTGACTTCACTGTTTTTTACTGAACTTAAGCTCCAAAATATGGTTAATCAGGTAGAATTCACACAGCCCAGACATCTGAATATAAATGTGTAGAAGGAATCTTTAGTTCAGAACTTTATGAAGGTGACATGTGTATTTGTCAAT
>PVKH010027855.1:0-12927 GCA_004027955.1 Chaetophractus vellerosus | reverse complement strand
TACTGAAATTACAGAACCCCATGTGATTTGCCTCAGTTTTACTTGCTCTTCTTCAAAGGGTACTTGTTTTACTTATATTATTCTTCCTATTTAGTGCAGAAGCTGCACTTAATTTTTAGTATCTCTGCTACCCCTCCCCACTTATATATTCATTCAAGCCCTTTCCCTTGTACCTTCACATCTCTGCCCTGTCCCACTCTGGCATTTTCTTAATGGGGTGTAGGGGAAAAAATGGAACTAGATGATGTAGATTTAAATCTTGATTTCACCTTCTCATGGTTTTGTGATCCTGGAATATCAGTAATATCCCCTTGGCTTTCCTTAGGAAGAAATGAATGTCCTGCCCTGGAAGTTAGTTGATTTTGTTATGAAGCTCAGACTCTGTTTACAATAAAGTATTGCAAAACAAAAGTAGACACTCACTTTGTGACTCAGAAACTTTGTCTATGGAAAAGGCTTAGGAAAAGTAGACACCCACTTTGTGTCTCAGAAACTTTGTGGAAAAGGCTTAGGAAACCTGTGGCCAAAGGCTTGAGGATGATAGCTGTTAATATTTGGGTTCACCACGGAAAAAAAAACAAATTGAAAGAAATTAGCTACTTCTCGCTTTTGTAGAGAAAGCATATGCGTGGTTTTGATCAAGTGAAATGTGTACAAAAATCCAACATACATTTTGTGGTATACCTTTTATGGTTTATTTTGTTTAACTTTACTACCACAGATAAATATATTTATATGCATCATGATTACAGATATTAAAATAGAATGAAATAAAATCTGCAAAAAGGGGAGATCTTTAGAATTCTCCACCCAGGGATATAACTCCTGGTTTTCCAGCTTTTCTCTACAGGCTTTTATCCAGAAAACCATGCACTTTGTGAACAGTTTACTGGATTTTTCAAGGGTTTAGCAGAAGCCATTTTGGCCTTCTGCTCTGATTTAGAACCAAGCCTTCATGTCAGAGCCGCTTCCACAGTCTGAGCTTCTCCATCCACTGCTTCTGCCCTCACGATTGACTCTCAGGAATGGAGGCCAAAGAAACAAGGCCATAAATATTTATTTAGAAAAATCAATCCAGGGATGAACCTATATCCCCAGTTTATTTTATACTCTCTAAGGTGGGTTGGGTGGAGTCCGTTTTGGGTACTCATCCTTGTCTTATAAAACTTCCCACTTACAAAAGGAAATGACTAAAAACCTAAAAGTTCACAACTGGAATGACAACTTAGAAAATTAATATCCCATGAAGAAAAAAATCCAAGTGCAAACAGTTTATGAAAACTGAGTGTCCTCAAGGGGACTTAAGAACACTAATCCCTGATAAACAATTTGTGTAAACAATTCTCTCTCTCTTTCTCCAGGGGTGGGGGCCCAAGCATTAATAATTTTACAGGCTCTGTGGGTGGGGCTAATGGAAAGCCAGGGTTCAGAACCACTATTTGAACTGAGTTATCTCACCCCCTTTTGCTCTCTGTCCTACATTAATATTTACACATTCAAGTTATACTGGAATAATCTTGACCTGGAGATATCCCTCTTGTTTTACATGTGTACTGCACGTGTGTGTGTTGCCCCAACTAGATTTTAAACGTGTTTTATTTTGTTTCCTCCTCGTGTGTCCCTGACAGTGCCTGACACACTGCCTTGCATATCCAGGCTCTCCATACATGCTCTCTGAACTCACTTCCTAAATTAATGGTTTGTCTGTCAACTCAGAGCATTTCAGTAACCCTCAATGAAAGAATGAGGCCTCCATGACTAATTAAGAAATGATGATAATGGGAAAGCACATAAACTTTATTCAAATCTAATGTTTTTTGGAAAATGGTGAGGAAATGATGTATGCTGGACATTGCCATTCTGTTTGTTTGTGGTGGGGCTTTTTTTGGGGGCGGGGGGGTAGAGGGTAGAGCAGGTTGCCCAACTTTGAAATCCCCTTCCTTTTTTGGAGGTACTTGCAGCATGTGAATCCCCGTAGTCGTGGCCTCACCTCCTACTGTGGTAGTGAAAGGGGCCCAACATTCTTTCTTCCTGCCCCCTTAGCAGCTGGGCGAAGACCTGAGTGAGATCATGCAGGCCCTCCCAGGGAAGGCGAACAAGCCAGGGGTGATGAGGTAAAGCTGTGGGGACAGTTGGAGATCCTTCCTGGAGGCTGAGCTGGAGTGGAGAGTTGAGCTGCAGAGGGGTGCTAACTGGGCTGTATTCTCTGGAGTTAAAATTCCTGGTTCCTGCCCATTTTCTGACCTTGGTGTCCAACTGTCCTGTGCTCTGTACAGGTACCCAATGATTAAGTTTTCTACTTGTCAGTCTCATTCCGTTTCTCTTCTTAAGAGGCCCCAGCTGCTGCATAGGATGGCTCCCCACTTCCAAATCATGAATGTTGAGGTGCCCATCACCCTGTGTCCTGTGACTGTCCAGAACGTTCTATGTGCTGATGACTCCCCAAAACCTCCTGAACCCAGATTCCTATGTCCAACTGCCAATTTCTACTCAGAATTCTTATTGGACTCTTGACGTAACATGTTTTACAGAACTTTTGCCCAAGCCCTTTCCCTTCTCTCAAAATGAAAGCTCCATTTACTCAGGCAAGTTAACTGTTGAACCCTCCTTGGTTTCTCTTTCATACTCTTCATCTTGTTCTTTTGTAAATCTAGGAAAACATATCTCAAATCTGACCCCTTCTCACATCTCTAATGCTGGTCCTAACCACAGTCTTCTCTTACCTAGACTATTGAAGTAGGCTCTGAAAAAATTGGAATCAAATATTACCTCATAATAAGCTTTGGATATTTACATATTTATTGTCAATCCTTTCAATCTCCAGCCCTTCCCCCACCAGTCTTTATTGTCTCTCTCTCTTTAATTTTGGTATAATTTTAGATTTACAGAAAATTTCCAAGATAGTTCAGAGAATTCCTGTATATACCCTTCCCCTGGTTTCCCCCTCATGTTACCATCTTATATAACCTTAGCGCAGGGATTCTTAAACTTTTTTTTTCCCCATGGGACCCCTTTGCCAGTTAGGTGAAAACCATGGACCCCTTCTCAGAACGTAGCAGCAGATAGTCTTATGACATCGAAGGTCAGAGAAAATAAAGATAATAAGTTGATTTTTTTTTTCAGTTCAAGCTCGTGGACCCCCTGAAATCTATCCACAGACCCCGGGGGT
The DNA here is from genome assembly GCA_004027955.1 of Chaetophractus vellerosus. Taxonomy (NCBI): domain Eukaryota; kingdom Metazoa; phylum Chordata; class Mammalia; order Cingulata; family Chlamyphoridae; genus Chaetophractus; species Chaetophractus vellerosus. Next base: position 9,758 of record PVKH010027855.1, on the reverse strand, counting down.
CTGTGAATCCCTGGTTAAGAACCCCTGCCGTAGTACATTTGTCATAACTAACATCGTCGAAATTAACATTGGCATATTACTATTAACTGAGCTACAGGCTTTATTTGGAAGTCACCAGTTTTGTCACTAATATTCCTGTTCTAGGAACCAACCCAAGCGCCCACATTGTATTTTAGTCTCCTTAGTCCCCTCGGATCTGTGACAGTTTTTCCGTTTTTCCTCGTTTCTCACAGCCCTAACAGTTTTAAAGAGGTACCAGTTAGATGTTTTGTAACATGTTCCTCAGTTTGAGTTTGTCTGATGTTTTTTCATGATTCGGCTGGAGTTATGGGTTAGTTGGAGGTTGTTGTTTTTTTTTTTAAACTATCACAGAGGAGAAGTGCCCTTCTCATTACATCCTATAGGGAGTACATGGTATCAGCATGGCGTGTCACTGTGATGTTACCTTGATCACTTGGTTAAGGTGGTGCTTGCTAGTTTTCTCCAATGTAAAATGGCTTTTTCTCCCTTTTTCCCCACTCCATTCTTTGGAAGTGAATCACTTAGTCCAGCCCACACTGTGTATCTCCTGGAGGAGGGGAGTATCTACATATTCCATTAGGAATTCTTCTGTAACTCTCCGTTCTGTCTTCCATTATAACCTTCCCCATCAGTTTAAAAAAACAGTTCAATGATTCTCTAAACACATGTGACAAGTGTGGCCTTATGGTTTGTTTTATTATTGTTTTTTATTAGAACAGTTGTAAAGTTTAAAGAAAAATCAAAAAGTTTTCAGAGTTCTCATATAATCCCCCATTTGTGTATCTATAGCTATTAAATGCATATTAAATACTATAAGTATTTTAAATTATCATTATGGAAATTGCTTATATATAGAAAACATTGCAATTTTTCCTCTACTGCCTTGATGAACGAACATTTTATTTTCTCCCTTTGATGCCGAATTGTCCAGGGCGGAAGAGAAAAATGTTCCTTATGTCTTGGTTAGTTCCCTGGCCTCTCCATGAATTCTCTTCCAGGATTTGAGGAACTCTTGAGTGTCCTCAGTCTTAAAAGGGATCTCAAGTAAACAACAGGGTTCTCAAACATGATTAGTTTTACTCCCACCTGGATTTTCAATGTAAATATTTGCAAGTTAGCACTTTTAGGAGGGAAGCAAAGGACATAATACCAAGCAAATAATGATAAACAGTAATCCCCCAAAATGTTAAGTTATTGAGTAATCGATATCAGGGAAAATATTTTAAAAATTTTAATCTTCTTAAATATCTTCTAATGAACTTCTTTAATCTTGCAATGATTAATAATTAGCAATTTTCAGTTCAGATGGCTGCTTCTTACCCTTTTATTTTCCCCCTCTTTACCTCTCCTCCTCTTCCCTCCTCCAATTCTTACCCGACACTAAATTTTAAACATATTTTCCATATACACTAAGCACAAGCTTTGGTTTATGACTTATCTGACTATCTAAGTATGTGCTAGTGACCTTATCCTGACATTAAGAAAATGAAAAGAGGACACACACACAAAGTACTGCAGGGGTTTTGACTGTAAAATGCCTTGATGCTGTTCGTTTAGGTCTGCCTGGTGCAGATTTATCAGCCTGTGGTCCTCATGTTAGGGCAGTAGCCGCTCTCTGCTCTGCCTGCAATTGCTCAGCCCTCCTGGTATTTGCAGCCTTTCGCAGCTACTGTTCACAAGGTCTTGGCTACAGCACATTCATTCCTCTCACTTTATTACCATCACATCTGATTCCAATTTGCTACCAAATTGAGTTTCCAGTTCCGAGCCTGACATTCAAGCCGTCAGGTGGATTAGCTCCTTCAGCTTGGTTAGCGTGGCAGCTTCAGGTCAGTTGACGGTGGCCTATTAAATGTCCTTTGCGCCTCATCTTGGAATCTCAGCTGTAGTGCTGGGTTACCCACTATCACCTTTCTCTTGTTTAGACCTCATAATTCCAGACGTATTGGATAGACTTCTGATTAAAAACAGAGTTGGTTTTTATCCCTTATCTTGCTGTTTCAGCAGTTTTTTTCTCAGAGCAAAGCAGCCAGCTTATGGTCAGGTCATTGGTGGAATATGATGGATTGAACGATTTGGGCTCATTTATATGGCCCTTTCGTTCTTATATCTTCTTAGTGATCTATTTGCATATAGAGTTGAAATGACATCTCATGTTTGTTTTTGCTTGTTTGTTTTTAATTATCACACCTCAGGTACCCATCCTTTTCTTTTTATGCTGCTGTCAGATCAACTTACTGGACAGAACAGCATTTACCCATTTGAGCCCTATACCTTTTGCTTTAGTGGGCTTCAGTAGTTCCTTTCTCAAAGAAACATTCTGTTGAGATATTACTTCTAGATTATTTCTAGGGATCTTTACTTTTTCCATTTTTACAAACCTGAATACAAAACAAATTTCTTGGTGTTTGTCATAACCAACAATACACATACAGGAAATCACTCATCAATTTTCTATTTACATTTCAGTTTCCAAAGAAAAATGTTCTGGTCAGAGATGGTTCCCTTGTCATTAGGGACTTAAGTAAATGAACGTATATTTATGGTTCAGAATCAGGGAACCAAATCCAGCAAACACTATACTTTCTTGGGAGCTTGCAAAGAATATGTTAGCTATTGGGAGAAGAAGGTGCTCAAGTTCCTAAAATTGTTGTTGTTCTTGCTATTAAATTAAGATAATTATTATACCTCATATCAAAATATATTTACCAGTTGCTAAGTAAGACTTCCTGTATTTAAAACACCATGTCACAGAGCTTTCCTCCCCTCCGGTCTGATGCTCACAAGGCCATTTTCTATAAGCTGTGCAGGAGTAAATTGCACTGTTCAGAAATGGGATCTGAGGCTGCTGTACATGACAAACATTTAAGGATCCAATAAAAATAGACAGGAAAGGTGAGTTTGAACCCAAGGTGAAAGCACTTTTCAAAAGATAGTGCTCAAGCTTCTCCTGGAAGGCAAAATATAAATGAGAATTATGGGAATGAATAACCAAATTTAGTCAATTGTTTAAAAAACATTATAGGGGCCGGCTTGATAGCCCAGTGGATAGGGCGCCGGCATACCACATGGGAGGCCCCGGGTTCGACTCCTGGGGACCTCTCCTAGCGGGCAGACCGCCTTGAGAATGGCAAGCCGCATGGGCGGGCCGGAGCCGCCATGGGCAGGGCAAGAAGCTGCCACGGACATGACAAGAGCCGCCATGGGCAGGGCAGGTTGCCCGCAGATGGAGCGCAGCCAGCCACCCACGAACTGAAAGCCGGCCGTGAATGGACGCAGAGACCGCCCACAAGCAGGGAAAGCCGCGCCTGCCAGTGACCACTCTCGGCGCGTCACCGCAGCGGGGGGAAGGGGAGATATGTAATAAAAGAAATCTTTAAAAAAAAAAAAAACATTATAGCATACTCATTTTGAGTTCAAGTAGACTGGATGACCCATTGCTTCCTATTTTTAATTATTGTCATTAAGTAATCATTCTTGAGTACTCAGGCTATTGAAAAATTCATTAGTACTTAGAGGTATTTCTGAATCCAGTTTTGTTTATTTCTTTGGCTCGTTTGCTTGGTTGGTTCGTTGGTTGGTTTTGTGGTTTCCCACAGTCTCTCTTCACTTGGGTAGATAATGATGGTAATTTGAGATAAGTGTGAGAGCACCTTTTTTATTTTACTATGTACTTTACTAATTGTTATTGCTATCTGGTTACCATTTTAGAGGTTCATTAACCTACTTTTAAATATCATAAGTAATAAATCATATTTGTTTTAAAAAGTAATATCAGAATGGAACATTTTGCATTATCTATTTGAAAATAATGAAGTATCATCTTTAGTATGCACAATGTTTTGCATGAATTTATTTCTGTTGGGGGTAAATAGTTGACTGAATTTTCCTTTTCTTTCACCTTACATTTAATTATAATTCTGAAAAATTCCTTCTACTTCATATATCTATTTCCTCTTTGGAGAGTCCTTTGATCCCTCAGATATTCCTTATGCTCAATTATAGGGACATTTTACTGTATTTTACTGTAGTTGTTTGGGGAGATTGGTGGTCTTTCTGCTCTGGGATTCAGATAAACTGTGGTAGCACCTTAAGCACAATTTATAAAGAGATCAGTGTAAGAAGGGACCCAGCATAAAATTATGGCATTAAAGTCTTTTCAGTATAGGAAATGCCAAATCAAAATAATGAAAGATGATTACATTTTGTGTTATCCATTTGGTATCCTAATAGTCTGTGGTTAATATAGCATTTCATATATATGTATTTTTTTCTTTTACAGAAGGAGCTGAGTCTTCCCAGAAGAGGAAGTTTGTAAGTAGTTATTTTGTTTCCATGTTTTCTTTTTGTACATTTTGTAATGTGACTATTATCTGACTTGTTAGGTTTTTAGTGGCAAATGGAAGATAAATGATAATGAACTGAGTTAAGAAAATCAAAAGCATTGAATCTATTTATAAAGTCAAATTTTAATGATTTGAAGATAAGTTCTAGGATTTTTTCTTTGAGATTTCTAAAAAAAAATGAATAATCCTAAGAGAATCATATTTTTATTCTGTTTTATAACTAAGCAAAAATATTATTAGACCTGCAGATACAATAAATTGATCTGAATCAAGCATTATTGCTCTTCTATATGTTTTTGGAAATCCATGATTGTTCTTTATACTATGAATTTTATGCAGAGTAAATTATTTTCTTTTGAATTTAAATTGATGAAGACTTTGAGCCAGCTAAGTTTTCTACTATTAGTTCCAGACCTTAGTAAACTGATTCATGTAATGCTCTTGTATGATTAAAATGGAAGATGTATGAACCTTGACTTGATTTCTTTATAGTATGCTTCAGCCTTTTATTTTTTAGGCAAATAACATAAATCATAGCTTTTTCCATTAGTAAGTTGCAGAATGAAATTAGCTATCCCTAATATTCCATTAAAATTAGGGTACATTTGTTATCAACTGGCAATGTGTAAGGGCTTGTCTAGAAATATTTAGATTTGGTCTGATTTATCTTGAAGAAGTTAGTGGATGGGGTACCTTCTTTTTAAAAAAAATAAGTATAATAGTTAAGACAAGCTTATACTAGTCTCAATTTGGATGATTATAAATATATATGGCTATTGAAAGATCAGAGTCATTCTTTTGGCTAAATTTTGGAAAGCATCTATGAACCAATACTTCATCAGCTGTGAACATTTCATTACTGTTCATTTTGCTTCCTGCTTTTTATACAAGATAGGCTGGCAGGAGGACACTGGACCATAATCCTCTGAGAATGTGCCGAAATAAATTGTCACTAGCTCCAAGCTTATATCTGTCTCTGCGTGCTAGAGAGTAATGGCTGAATAGTTTGCCGTAGGAGATGCCCGTAGAATTAAAAACTTCCCTTATTTTACATCATGATTGGGACTCTCGCTTAGACTTGGAAAAGTACAAACTGTTTGACATTTCCCATAATAATGACTAATAAGCCAAAAAAAAAAAAAAACCCCAAAACAAAACAACAGAAGTAAAACTTCACAAATATCTTCAAGAAAAGAAATCTCATTTCCTTCATAGTTTTATTTAAGACTTAAGGCACCCTAGGTTTTTCTTTTATGTTTTATTTGAAAACTTTAGAACTTAAGTCAGACCATCCTTTCAACTTAGTTTTGCCACCCTTTTACTTTTCCTATAAATTAACAGGTAATGTTAGTTAGCAAAATTAGATCCTTTATAACTATTTAAGGGCTACTTCTCCTTTTGCACCTGAGTAATTTTCAATTCTATTAATGTTTTCTTATAGCCATGAATTGATGAGGAAATGTATGTCAAGGCAATAAATTATTCAAATTTCTCTGAGAGAATAGAGTCTTTTTTTTTAGATTATTTATTTATTTATTTTTATTTATTACATATTCCCCCCCTTCTGCTTGCTCATGCTGTGTGTCCATTCTTCTGTGTTTTTCTATGTTTGCTTCTTGTCTCCTCCCGTCTTTGCGGCGGTGCGCCGAGTCGGCCCTCCGCGGCGGCCACTCGCTCCGTTCGTGGGTGGCTCCATTCCGTTTTCACGGGTGGCTCCGCTCCATGTTTTGCGGGCAGCAGTCCTCCATGTTTTTGCGGGCTGCTGGCTTCCGCTTCGCAGGCAGCAGCTCCGCTTTTCACGGGTGACTTTGCCATGCCCGTGGGGGCTCCACCCTGCCCGTGGCGGCTTTTTGCCTTGCCCACGGCGGCTTTTGCCCTGCCCACGGTGGCTTGCCTGTCTCAAGGCCGTCTGCCCGCTCGGAGAGGTCCCCAGGAACCGAACCCGGGGCCTCCCATGTGGCACCCCAGCGTGTTCTTATCCACTGAGCTATCTAGCTGGGCCCAGAATAGAGTCTTTAATGAGAAAAGTATTATGACAAAAATTAGTCATAATCACTGCTTTGAACACTACATACAAAGTAAAAGATAGAATGACATCTGAGTTATTTAAAAATCCCCTTCCTAATAAAAATTACTTGATCCATCAGTCAGATGATGGGAATAAAGCACATTATAAATACATATATATAGTGAAATAAATCTACATTTTTTTGAATTATGGAAAAATTAATCCTTCCCAGTGAAACAAGCTAAAAATAAACATATTTGTATTTTCTACTGAATAAAATATTCCCAAAAGAATTAATGATGCCTGATATAGATGTTTCGTAACTTAACACCGCTTAACATTTTCAATCAACCACCGTGTAGAATGCCAGTAATTACTCTCCTTATGCAAGGCTCTTTTGTGACTTTGAGAAAAAGAAATATATTTTTAAAATGCTAGAATGATTTTAATACAAATTTAATGAAGAAGGGCGCAAGTGTGTCTTTATTAGATTTTGGTGTAAGCCAACATAAAGGTACCTGATTATTAAACCTATTAACACTTTAGCTTATATACTACATAAATGCCTCCTGTATTGCTTTGAAGTCTTCTTATACCTTCTTCCCAGAAAGACAGAGGATTCGATCCTGCTGTTCTGTTCTTTTTTTCCATGTTGACAGCCACTGCACAGAGTATGAGTTATTCGTCATTGTCTTTGGCCTTACAGCCATGTGATTGAACTTATCAGAGGGCGTGTCCTTTCAGAAAGGCTGTGCTTTGGAAGAAGGAATAGCATTTAGTTAAATCTGCTGCTTCAAATTTGTATGTCTTGAAAGATAATATTAGAAAATGTATTTACATCATTCTGAAACTTACGGGCTTACCAGATTTTTTAAAAATTTGAGTGTTGTTTTTAAATAAAAAGTAATGTTTAAGTCTGAACTAACACTTTTTAAAAAGTTAAAGCTTTCACAAATAAAAAAAAACAGAGCAAATTTTATTTTCTATTACTTATTAATTAAAAGCAAACTAACCTGTCTAGAAAAAGTAATTCAGATCCTCACAGATTTGTAATTTACAATCATTGTGGCAAGAACTAACTTGAAGATTGTTGTTTCATGTGTGTTTTAAGAGGTTGCAAAGGCAATGATTATATCATTGTGACTTTTTAATGGTGTAAAGGGTAACAGACAAGAGAAGACTGATTTCCAGACAAGATGTTACTAAATAACCAAGTGACCCCAGAACAATTTTCAGAGGTTTTTCTAGCCCTTTACTATCTTCTCCAAGGCCCACCTTTACTCTGTACTCCTTGTGGAGCTGATTTCAACTATTTCTCTCCTTTTCCCCAACAATTCTACCTCCTTTCAGGGAGTAACTCTTCCTTAAAGCTCTTGATCCCAGGTTCTTGCAGCACTTCCCATCTCTTTTGCCTTGGAACTAAAGTTGTTACACTCTCTGCTCTTCCTTCTTCCAGCCACCTGTCAAAATCTCTATATCCCTTGAATAAATCACGATGTAGTTTTACAATTAAATATTGTATATCAGGTAAAATAAATGAACTGTATGTATCAACAGGTACAATTATAAAAAAAATAGAAGTAAATTCTATGTACCAGATACCATTTGCATTAAAAATTTTAAATGTGCAGAACAATTTCTTATGTTGTTTCTGGATACAGACTTTCACAGTAGAAGTATAAAAGCATGAATGGGGAGCGAATTTTGGATAAAGGATACTAATTGTTGGAGGGAGTGAGAGAAATGGGATCAGTGAGTACTCCACAGGAAGCTTCATCCATGTCATTATTGTGATGGTATATGTGTGCGGGTGTTTATAATATTCCTCTACATTTTGGTATTCCTGAAATGTTTTTTTTTATTTCAATGCTCAGTAATTGTATAAGAATCCAAACTGTTTTAACCAAATATTTATGTGTTCTTAAAAATTTTGAAGAAAAAGTATATAAATGTTCATCTGTTTTGAACAGGAATATACCATACTTGAATTTTTTTTTTGGTCCCATGATGAGATTGGTATTGGATTTTTAGCTCTTTTAAGAGAAGTGAGTCTAACTTTTCTTTGTATTCACTAAGGTGTCCAGTTCAATAACTTCCACAGCATAGATGTTTGTAGAATGTACACAAGTCTGTCTCCCCCTACTAAACTGTGAGGCTCCAGCAGAGTGAAAATGCCCTGCTTTTTCTCTCTGGCTCTTATTACAGTTACTGCTATATGATGACAAACAGCTGTTGGATGGCTAGGTGGCTGTTGTCAAAATCATTCATGGTTTAAATTCAATGTGAAATTCAAAGACCCCTCTTGACGTTATGTTGATTAGTCTAATAAAAACTAATCTAACCTGTCTATATTTGTAAAAGTGCCATTAGCTTTCTGGGCTCCTTATGTAGTATTCCATATTTAGGACTGGAATCCTGAAAAGATATTTCCAAGTGTAAAAGTCCTCTGGAATGATGTTTGTTTTCAGTAAGGAAAATGGAAAAAGGGTGAAAGCCTGAGATGTGACCTTGGAGTTCTGAGCTAATGAATGGTTAAGAACAAAACCAAGGACCCCTTTGTGTTTTGTTAATTGCACAAATAAACAGCTCTCCAGGACAGAGAGCTGCTTTTTTTCATGGAATTCCCTATAGTGCCTTGGTCCTGGTTAGACACTGGAGAGAGGAGTAGGAAACCAGCTAGAATTCACTCCCCTGCCTCCTCCAATTTTGCTTTTTTAATGGTCTTTCAGATTTATCCACCCAGAGGAAAAGGAAACTACATTATCTATTCTTAGCAAATAAAAACTTTTCCTGCTACTTAAAATGGTCTTTCCTCTAACTCTTTTAATTAGCGCGTTGTTTCACGGAGCCCTGCAGATCTGAGATCCATAAAGTCATCTGCAATTATCACTTTGTTTTAGTAGAAACAGTGACTGACACTTGGGCAGTTTCTTAGCTTTATGTTCTTTGGCCACACAAGCTTTATAAATACTTTTTAAGGAGCATCCAGCAGCAGGAATCTAATGCAGAAACAGGTCCTGTGTACACAGGAGTCCTAGAAAAGTGCTTGGAAATTACCCAAGTCAAGTGGAAGAGGCAATTTAGGAATTGTCTTGGCTTGTTTTGGTTTCTTTTTTTTTAATTTTTATTTTTTTAGGATGCATTGATTTACATAAATGTTACACAGAAATTTTAGGAGTACCCATATGCCCCGCCTCCCACACCTCCCACAACCTCCCACATACACATCCTTCATCAATGTGACAAATCACCTGTAATAGATATACACATTTTGGGGCTTTGCCACCATACATGTCTACAGTTCAGACTGTAGACCACCCTCTCTCCCATAGAGTTCTGCATGATACATGATGATATAAAATGGCCTATATCCTCCATTGCAA
>PVKH010027854.1:0-12940 GCA_004027955.1 Chaetophractus vellerosus | reverse complement strand
CCTAGCGGGCAGACCGCCTTGAGAATGGCAAGCCGCCATGGGCGGGCCGGAGCCGCCGTGGGCAGGGCAAAAAGCTGCCACGGACAGGCAAAAGCCACCACGGGCAGGGCAGGTCGCCTGCAAATCGAGCGCAGCCAGCCACCCGCGAACTGAAAAGCCGGCCGTGATGGAAGCAGAGGCCGCCCACAAGCAGGGAAAGCCGCGCCTGCGCAGTGACCAAGTCTCGGCGCATCGCCGCAACGGGGGGGACGGGGAGATATGTAATAAAATAAATAAAATCTTAAAAAAATAAATAAATAAAAATAAAGTTCTATTCTTGAAGCACCCTACTATATGCTTCATGTGGATTTAACATTTCATCTATGTGATTTCTTTGGGTTTGCTTATTCCTATATTTATCTTTCCTAATAAATTGTCCATTCCTCAAGGCAGGATAGGGACCACATAGTGTTTGTATCACCAGCACTTATCACAGTGCCTGGCACATAAATGTTATACTTATTTCTTGACTGTAATAAACTACTAAAAAACAGCATTTATCTCTATTATCATAGTCCTTCTCTGTTTTAATATATGTGATATTTTACTACTGTGTAACTTTCGAATGAGTCATTAAAATAAATATAAGCGCCCTTTATGTTCTATTTGACACTGATGATAACACACCTTTTCTTACAACTCCTTCCTCTACTATTTTCAAAGAATTTTAGAAATGTTCCATTTTAAAAAAAGAATTCTAAAGCTTGTCTTTCCTTTCCCATTATAACATTATATATTTTTACTTTACTCTGTGTGCAACACACTCTCATCAAACTTGTCCATTTCTATGGCTTCTAAATTTATTTCAACAGATGACTTACTAATTTTCAGATTCAGTCTCTATTTTCATTATTTTTCCCGACTTAAGAACTATCAATTTAAGTTTAACCTCTACATCTCCTACCAGCATCTAAACATCAATTATCTAATAGAAACGATCTTCCCTATTTCTCTATTTCCATGAATAATGTTATAATTGCCTAAAGCACCCACACTTAAGACCCTGTGATTTTTTCCCTTGTGCCTACATGCCAAAAGTTACTTTTGCCTCATCATGTGCAAACATCTTTATTTTCACATTGCTTATATTTTAAACCTATAACTTTTATAGTAAAATATTATGTAGTAGTTTAAAATAATAATTTTGTAATGCCACAGAATCTATGGTTGAAGAATTTGGACAAGGAATGGCTTCTCTCTGTGGTTTGCATCCAGGATAACTGTACTTTTTACATGGCTGTTCAGGGATCCAAAATAAACGTTCCTGCAAACAAGGTGAGTGCTGCATTACCTTTTATGATCTAGCCTCAAAAATTTCACCATCATTTCTTTCACATTCTTTTGGTAAAAATTAGTCACAAGGCTTCCCAGATTCAGAAAGATAGGACATAGATACATCTCTTAATGAGGAAGGATAAAGTGTATATTATAGAAAAGTATGTTGCATATCAGATATGGTTTTCATCATTTATGGAAAGTAAAATCTGCCACAGTCTGCTGACTGGTCATAAAAACTAACACTAGTTCCAGATGCAAAATACACTCAACTTTTTCCCTAAGACCATCAAAGTCTAATTCCATTATGACATTAATACAAAGTCCATTTGCCCAAATTTCAGATCTCATTATTTATACCAGGTCAACTTGTGGATGAAGCTCTTTGAGTATAGCTACTCTTTTTTTCAGGTTGTACTGAGGATTGCATGCAGGACCTCATACATGGGACGCAGGTGCTCAACCACTTGAGCTACATTTGCTCTAATGAGTGTGGCTACTTTTGATGTGAAGACTTGAACTAAAAAGACAAGTTATCTATCCTATGTGGCAGGCATGGGATAACCACCATAGACACTACATTAAAAATGTGGAAGACTGGAAGCCCATAGCAGTCACAGGTACATAGATATTTTGACTCCAGCTAAGAACATGTTCTCCATCCATTCGTTAAGGCTTATCTGTACTTTCTCAGATTTTTCCATGTCCTCTGACTCTGACCTCTAAGCTCTTCATTCCGCTCTCTGTGATATTCATTCTTTTCTATATAAAGGATCCAGGTTTGAAACTGAGTAACTTTTTAAGCTCTCTTTCTAGCTGTAAAGTCTTATTTCCATTGTGTGCTCTCTCTAACTCTATCAGTTCAAACTGATTTGATTCCTTTAAATTGCCATTATCTTCCTATGCACCAGTTGATAAGCCATTCTATTAAGCAAACACCGTATCCTCAAATCTCTTCAAATAAACCATCCCCTCCTCTAGGATATCTATAAGACTACTGTGAGGCCATTATTGTTCTCAAAAACCTTATTATTTAATGAGAGCATATGTGCCATATACCCCTAAGATTCAAAGAAAGTTTTATTCTAAGTGTCTATGAGGTGCCATCTTAAGTCTATCTGAACTCCTAACTCAGGATCTTACAACCTACCCAGGAGTTAGATTTTTCCCAGGTTCCTTTCTCACATGAAAATTTTTTGCTCGCTGGAAAGAATTCTTTGCTGTTCTGGGACATTTCTTCAAGTTTTTCTAAAAAAACTGAATAGTTAATTCTTTATTTCTCTCCTGTCTTGTTCTATTTAAGGCAGCTAAAGGAAACAGGCTCCATCCTCATTACACTGACTGGACATTTCCTTCTCTGGATCATCAAATTCATTAGATACATTTTATATTTTTCACCTTACCTTGAGGGAGAAGTTCTGCTTAACTTTTCACCACCATTTACCAAGGATCAGTTTTCTTCAGCATCTAATAATGTTGCCATTCTTATCCTCCTACTACTGCTAGTACAAAGTCTCTGTTCTAGTTATGCTTGCTGAATAGCAAATTGTCCCAAAAATCAGTGGCTAAAAATTTCCATTTTATTATAATCATGGTTTGTGTCAGTCACAAATCCGGACAAGTCACATCAATAATGCCTTATGTCTATTCCATAATATCTGGTGTCTCAACTGGAAAGATTCAAAGGTTTCCGAGGACTCAATAGCTGGAAGAGGAATTATTCAAAATGTGTTCACTTGTGTGCCTGGTGGTCAGTACTGGTTGTTGGCTATCATAAACTGGGATGTCAATCAGAGCACCTAAACCAGATTTTCCATATATTCTTGGTTTCTTCAGAGCATGGCATCCTCACATAATGGTGCCTTAGGGCCCCAATAGTGACTCTTCCTGCAAACATGGCAGAAGAGTTGTCACTTTTTATGACCTAGCCTCAAAAGTCATAACGCATTATTTTGATAATAATCTATTGTTTCCAACACTCCAAAATGTAAAAGATAGAGAAATAGATTCCCATCTCTACATGGAAGGAGTGTTCTGTCACATTTTTTTAAGACAATATGTGAGATGAAAGATGTTGTTTGAAATTCTTTGAAAAGTACAACCTTCACATATAGCAACTATCTCTATTGACCCAAGATTGAGAACTCTGCTCTGGATAATTTCCATTATCTTTACTACAATACCTGTATCCCTTATGACTGCCTGGAAAAAATCATTCATTCATCAAAATCAGATTTATCTATATACATATATATGTACATTGACCAAAACACAGTTAAATGTATTGGGGATGTTCCACAAAAATAAGAGAACATCCAGGATGACAGCATCCAATGACATTATCTTGAACAAATATGAATTGTAAGAAAATATGCAGAAGTTCTTGTTAGTTCATTGTAGATAGTAAATCTGAAAAACCAACCCAGAGTAAGCCAAGTAAAACCAAAATCATATGCAGGTCAAAATTACTGTTGAGGAGCTAACTACAGCAATAAAATTAAAATCAGAAGAGTCCTGCTGCAGGAAGGAATATGGAACAGATGACAAAATAAAGGCAAAGGAGAGAAATATAGGAATCTAGCACAGACATCTGAATTTTCTAATTCCTTTAGCACAGACTATATTTCTTGCAACTGGATTCCATGATATTCGCATGTACATCTAATTATCCAAACTTATTGTATTTGATTTTTAGTAATTTTATACTCCTTTTAAAATCTCCAAGTAATCTCTAGTTGCCAAACAGGTTGGTTGCTTCAGAGGATTTTCCAAATTTATTCAACATCATGGGTTATAATGGCAACCCACAATGTTGGGTGGATTAAAGAGACTTTTTAATATATCGTGCTGAGTGGAATTTAGAATAAATACCATTTATAACAATTTTATGGACAGGCCAAAATTTTAGAAATAGGAAATTATTAGTATTCCCAAAGCATTGATTATAAAGATCATATGCAATTTTGTTTATGAGGACAACAACACACATCATAGAAGTGAAACACACAAACACATGCCAAAAAAAAAGCATGAAATTAAGAGTTGGGCATTAATGTATTTGTGATTCCATTTTTAAAAATAATACCTCTGATAAATGTATAATATGACTCAATCTTGTTCTGGTTTACATTCACACTTTTAAACTCACACTTTTTAGAGTTGTTTCAGAGTAATATCAAATGTCAGCTATTAATTCAGTTGAAACACTAAAGCAGATCTTAATCTCTTATTTGAATAATCAGATAATAAATGCAAACATCTATTTTCTGTCTCATAACAATAATCAGCTATGAATAAGGATGCTAACATTCATTTTTCCAGAATACCTTAAGCAATAGACCTTAAGAACTTTCGAATCCATCTTAATTTTGTTAGGCTGCTTTCGCAAATATCACAGACTTGTTTTGGCTTTAACAACAGGAGTTTATTGGCTCACAGTTTCAAAGCCTAGAAGTCTTGCTTCTTCCAGGGGATGTTAGCATTTTGGCTGAATGGCAATCCTTGGGCTTCTTGGCTTTCCCATTACATGACAATGTGCTCACCTTTCTCTTATAGTTTCCATTGACTTCCGGTTTCACCTCTTCCCCATGGCTTTCTCTCTAAGTCTGAATTTCTTCTGCTTAAAAGAACTCCAGTAATCCAGATTAAGGCCTAACCTCATTCTGCTGGGCCACACAAAACTAAAATAGTATCTTTAAGAGATCCCTTTTACAGTGGGTTCACACCCACAGCAATGTGGAAAAAGACAAAGAACATTTATAAATTGGAGTACACAATTCAATACTCTACAGAGCATAAAACTGATTATGTTAAACTAGGGGACAGTATTTAAAATTGCAGAAAAATTTCTAATTTCCTAAATTGGTATATTTTCTTTTAACCCAAAATTTCACACATGTAGTATAGCATACAGAAAGCAAAGGCTTAAATAAAACAAAAAATTTAAGGGAGAAAAAAATCTGCACTCCCAAAGTTAAATAACACATATTCAGAACTCTTAAGGAAGCTGACTCCCATTAAGTAATTAAGTAACACATCAAGCACACCCAAATCAATAAATATACAGGAGATCTACACATTGAAAAATATTGTATTTCCAATCTTGCCAGCTCAATCAACTTTACTGATATGGGATTAGATTTTAGTTAGAACTTCATTCCTGGAAGTAAGCAATGTTGGTGCCTTCCAGCCTTCTTAAACCCATTCCTTCATCTTGTTTTGGTAATTCTCACTGTTCCTAGAGTACCTCTACATAATGGGGTTTTTAGAGTATTCAATGATAGGGGAATGTTGGCTGATTGTTTAAGTATGACTATTCCCAGATGCTTGTATATCATGTTAACTCCTGTCTAATTTAAACCATGAGACTCCTGTATAGCATATATTGCTCAAATATATTACTGCTCTAATAATATAAGAAATAATCTGGACTTATAAAAATTATTTTTCTTGAAATCTACTAAAGAGTCATATTTGATTGAGTTTTTGAATTGAACTGATGAGAATGAATAATATGAAAATGAAATCATATATGGCTAATAATCAATTTATGGGAAGTATCTCACACAGAGAGAAGCTTGATTTTCTAGATGTTTATTAAATATCAATATGAAGCATAGCTAAATATCAGATTTACCTCATTAAATAAAAGTAAATACATATTTTTCAGGTTGTACTACTTTTTAAATGTAAATTGACGTTATTTTGTTCTGAGTATGGCTTAAGGTATTTTTTATACAGCAGAAGTACATAGTCTGCCAAAAAGAAAAAGGTACTGTACCTTTAGATAACTTGGGTAAATTGATGCATTATAGAAAAAAATCTGCACATCATTTATACATGTCCAAATATAATAGCATAAAATGCATCACCATAAATCATTTCTCTTTCATTATTTAAAGTATAGAAAGGTCACTTCCATTGTTAAGACAATATTAGCTATTTTATTTATTATGGGATAGAAAATAAAACCAGTAATCTCTTATAGGACTGCAAGTACATTTTTCCTTTGAATTTTGTTTCTTCTCCTTCTCTTTTATGAAATTTTGATGCTAGTTTTACCAGGGAAACAAAGCCCATGATAATGTGAAACATAAATTTCCTGAGCTAAATGGAGTCCATTAAGTGAAACACTGAATGCAAAGCTGTTAGATAAGGAATGGCAGGTTGCCGTAAATTAAGCAATAGCCATTCAGGAGAGTATGACAGTGGAATTTTAAACTTCTCAGTAGCTAATTTATCAACAACTACCAAGTATATATCCTGTTTACAAAGGTAGAATATTAAACAAAGAATGTGAAATAAATTAAAATCTTTGGTTAGATTTTTGACGATACAGAAGAACATAATCAGATAGCTATTGAATCTATGACTTCTGAAAGTTTGATTATACAAGGGTCAGAAAATATGGGACATGTTGATTTCTTGTACATGACAGTGACCTACTTATAAATCACTTGAAGACACTTGGGCTATTGAGAGAAGTCAAGAGAAAGGTGTTTTTTTTTTCCGAATCTAAAAAATAAGAATCTCTCACTATAGAATGATTTAAAAAGGCATGTAAATAGTTGATAGGTAGAGAGACAGAGAGCGATAAAAAGTTAACACTTTCTTTTATTCCACACATGACATTTGTACACTAAAGAGTATGCATTTTGAGAAGAAGAAAGGAGTTATTTCATATTCATTATTCATAGTGGAAAGAAAATTACTCTACCCTTAATGTTGGTGTTGATGATGAACTTTTCCCTGAAAGATATGGTTGCTTTTCCAAACAAGAATTATCCCCAACGAAAAGGGAAAGGAATTATAAGTGTATGTAAAGACTAAAGAAAGATATAAGGAACTGTCCTTTTCTCTGTTCCTATTAAAACTCAGTTCTTACACTCCCACCTATTGGAAGGCTTATAAAATTTCTAAATAGCTGCAGCTATTGTTTATATTATTCAGCAATTATGGTTGAGATAATTGCACTGGTCACTTAACCCAATTTTGCTCATAATTTTGTATGTGCCTCCATTTAAATATTTGGTAATTTTATAAAGAGAGAGGATCATCACAAGTTTTATATAATGAAAATAAAACAATATTACTAAACATTGACAGCCAAATTTGTTTCATATTATTGTCAAGTATTATAAACTAATCAATGGATATCTGGATAGGTGACAAAGAGTATGAACTATAGTTCAATTTCATATCCATAAGAAACTATTCTTATGTCTTATTTTTCCTAAATTTGAAAATATCAGTAGTTACAACTCATGGCAATTCAAGGTTTCATCATTTATCAGAGTTTTAGATATTTGGGAAAAAATGAACTCAGATAAGTTAAAGAGAATTCTCACTGAGATATCCATCATTGGGCACAGTGATGAGCATATCATACTATCACACTGAAATTTAGAAAGCTGAATGTTTTATAATTATTAATGATATCTATTCTCTTAACCACACACCCCCAAGAAGCAGACCCTAGGAGAAGCATTAAGATCTTGCTGTTAACGTGGACGGTAGGGGGGTGGGAAGAGAGGAAAAGTGATAAAGAAAATGAAGGCAGCAATAAGGGAAGAGTTATTAAGCCAGCTATTGCAACAAGTGACTGAAGCTTAAACTCTTGGGGAAAGTCTTGGCAATTGAAAAAATAGTTTCAAAATCATTCTGGGGCAAGAGAACTGGAGTAATAGTTTTATACCATCAGTCATCATTGATTAAGAATTGCCTTCAAGGGGACATTAAATCCTACCCAATTCCAACCAGCTGTGTTTGTAAGCAAAGCACATTCTAGCAACCTGAGGGCAACACTCTGAGAAAGATGTAGGTGTTTACCATGGGAGATTAGGCTGGTGGACACAGAAATGGTAAATGAATCTGAAAATATATTGGCAGAAAACAGACAACATCTGCTATTCTCGCTTATCAATACAATTCATATTCTACATCAACATGAGAGTACTGTGTGCATTAAAAAAGTTCCTACTCATATTTTTGTTACTATTTTCATTTGTTAATTTCATATTTCAACTATTCAGTGTAGAGACATTGTTCAATCTGTATGATTTGGAGATAAATTATGCAAAGCAATATTAACACGCAAGAAAGATCCATGGAAATTACATGAGACTACATTAACAAAATGTGATGTTCTCTATAAACTGAACATTACTTGAACAAATCAATATAATCCTTCTATGTAATATAGTTTTGAGAAATCTGATATATGAGAATTCTGTACTATTTTTGCAGTATCTCAGGAAGTCTAAAATTAAATAGTTAAACGATTTTAAAATTAAAAAGAGCACAGTTTTGACAAGTGGAATAAGTAAAAAGCATGTAAAATATAATATAGACATATATTTTATTATCATAAATAATCATGTTTCATAATGTCATATAGATGTGTTATTGCTTAACTGACTTCACCTCAAAACTGTTGAATTTTCGGTCGACTTTCAGGAAACACCAGTTCTTTGTTTGTTTTAATGTGTGAAACATTATCCTAAAAATATAGTATGCAAATGAATCTATGATACATCTTTAGGGTGAAAGTGAGGCACAAAGAACTAGATGCTCTGTATTTACTACTTTCTCAGAACCTAAATTAACAACAACAAAAATTCTTAGTAAACTAAAGATCAGATATGTACTGTTTACCACAGTTGTTATTAATTACATTTTTCCCTGATGACTGAGAAGCAGATGTTATAATTAAATGACAGAAGTGTCATACTTTATGCAGAAAAATAATATTCTCATAATACTACTTGTTAGCAAGTAGAAATAATCCACTGTTTAGAGGAAAACACAAAATCGTATTCACATATAACATCCTAGCCATGAAATAGCCTCGTTTGCCAGAGGCTGTTTTATTGTTGTTCTCATCTCACTCTCTGTTGACTGCCAGTGACAGTAAATACAGCAATCTCTTCACCATTTTTTTTCAAGGTACATTCCAGGGAATGGAAAGAAAAATTCTCAAAGTTCCTACCAAATACAAGGTCCATAAATATCTGAATTAAAAATCTAATTTTCATTGTACATCTGTTAATATATGAGCGTGGATAAAGCTTTTGATAATGAAATACAAAAAGAATAAAGAAATAAAATAACAATATTGTTTACATTTCAAAGAAAAACCAAAGATCCTTCCTCTATTAAAATGATCTTAAATTATTTTCTCATATGAAGCCCCATAATATGAAGAAATGCATTATTGATATGTATAAGAATGAAGTCTTAGGTAACCTGTAATTTCTATATTGCTTGATAATTTAAGGACACATACACTTAAATCTACTTATACAATTTAGAATGCAATAAATAAACTAAAAAGCAAATTATCAACATTTGATGGCTCAATATAGATGTAATATGTCAATGTATTTTTAAACCACATTATATAGTAAAGCTCTTGCAGGCTGTAAATCACTTTTTGACTAGTACTCTTTTATTTTTTCGGTCATAATACATTTTGTAAATAAGGCATAATGTTCATAGTAGTGGGATATATGAGTCAATAAATAGCTCTTCAAGGTATTGGAATGCTGTATTAGTTAACTAAAGGGGTGCTGATGCAAAATACCAGAAATCTGTTGGCTTTTATAAAAGGATTTATTTGGGGTAGAAGCTTACAGTTATCAGGCTATAAAGCATAAGTTACTTCCCTCACCAAAGTCTACTGCCACATGTTGGAACAAAATGGCCACCAACTTCTGTGAGGGTTCAGGCTTCCTGGATTCCTCTCTTCCTGGGGCTTGCTTCTCTCTCTCCGCTCAGCGCCTCTGCTATCTCCACAAGGCCAGCTGTAGACTATCAGGTGAATAGCTTTGTTTCTTCACAGGGCCTTTTCTCTTTCTTCATGACCAAGCTTGTCTGTATGCTTACTTCCTGGGGATTCAGCTCAAAAACTCCCTTCTCTGCAGTGCAGTTTTTCTGGTGGTCTCTACCCCCCAAAGGGGTTGGAACTCAACATCCTACTAACATGGCCTAATCAAAGCCTTAATCACAACTTCTTCAAATAAAAGTAAAAACCTCTGAATCTAATATAATCTAATATGCCCAGAGGAACATAACAGTTCGCAAACATAATCCAATATTTATTTTTGGAATTCATAAACAATATCAAACTGCCACAAATGCCAAAACAAAGCAGACATTTTTGATAACCACCAAGCTATCAGTTTTCAGCACATATCAGTATGATGGACATTATTCTCACTAGTCTAAATGTTCACACAATAAATGAATCAACACTTTTAATGGGAGATTCTGGGAGGTGTGGGAGGTGGGCATATGGGTAGCCCTATAATTTTTGTGTAACATTTATGTAATCTATGTATCTTTTTAAAAAATTAATTAATTAATTAATTTTTTAAAAAAAGAAAATACCTCTTATGATACTTTGAGTTGGACTCTTTAGGGCCTTGTAACTAAGCTCCTGTCTCAAATAAATACTCCTTATTAAAACCAAAAAAAAAAAAAAAAAAAAAAAAAAAAAGAAAACTAAGGAACAGAGACATTGAGTTCTTTTCCCAGATAAAGTGAATTTGAATCTTTAAGTTATCAAAAGTCATTTATCACACTTTGAACTAGTATGTTGTATTTACTTCCAGTATGTGTTTGTGTGTATATTGGTTTGTATTTAAATAAATTTTAAAAATTTATTAATTAAATTTATAAATATAATCTTGAGTTAATGTTAACTTCATTCAAGAGCTAAAATGTAAGCATCGAAATATGGATGGTACCAACTTATACAATTGATCACTTAGTCTTTCACTAGTATATGTCCTTGTTTATACAAAATAGTTATTCTGCTATCCCAAAATTAAAACTAGAATTCTAATATCCCAAACATAGACAGAACTCTCATGTTTCCCATTTTGTTGTGACTCCCTGCTAATAGTTTGATGCAGCAATTCAAATATAAGATAGTAGTCTAAGGAGAGTAAATAGAAAACAAATACACACACACATATATAAAAAGATGATTTAAATAAGAATACTAAAGAACATAGGAAAGGTAGCAGTTTGAGAGGCCACAATTTGTTGATATGCAATTGACAATCAAAGTAATTTTTATTGTATTATACTAATCATTACTATTCAGGATCCTATATTCTCTATCTCTATCTCTATGTTTCAAAAAGAAAGAAATTTAAAGTGCATAGCATTAGCAGAAAAAGAATTTCCTTTTCATTCTCTTACAATATTCAATATTGTATATAGGCAATTATATTTTTGACTTCCAAACACAAGGCAAGTGTTGTTATTTTTCTATTACAGAGACACCACTCTTACCCACGGGAATGACATTCTAAGTAGGAAGATGCAAACAGCTCCAACTACTGCTGTTTTGACATTTGTCTACTAGTCGGTGGTCTGTTTCTCAGGCTTTTAAAGATTTTTTTTTCTCTTTTAAACAAATCTTCTGGACCAGAAAGTTAGTTCTCACTGGATCACAATATGATGGGTCATGTAAGAAAAAGACTATTGGAAGCATATATAGCTACAGACATTAAAAGGGCAGCTTCACCAATTAGGTTCTGAAACTTTCCACAAAATTTATTTTCCACTTGAGATACAGCAGCTTTTTCCTAAATTTTCTATGCATTCTTTTTTAAAAATTTGTTTTTAAAGAAAAAACATTAAAAACTAAAAGGAAATAAAGAGCAGAAGACTTTCTTAGATTAATATTATTATGTGATTTTATGTAAGAATATTTGAAACTCTTTTATAATATTATTCTTATGCTGTGTTATAACTGGAATATAAATTCTTGTTTCTCATATATCACTCTAATATTGTAGAGAAAATACAAAAAAATTAAAAAATTATGCCATTGGCCAGTCATGTTCAAGTAAGTCTATTTACTTGTACAAATCTGCATATCCTTATCTGAAAAATGGGGATGTTAGTATCTATTCAGGAGTATTTTAAACTTCAAACAGGGCCATAACTATAGAAGAACTTTGTTAATTTTAAACCATTTTATAAATGTAAGGAATATATTTATTATATATAAGCATTTATTTTATGAGACCCTAGTTACTCATCATTTTCAATGGACCAGATACTCGCTGTGTTACATAAAGTATGACATCTTGTTTTAGTGTATGGACTTTGGAGTCACATTTTTCAGGGTTCAGATCTATCCATGACTAGCTGTGTGATTTTCAGTACTTATGGTCAAATCTTAAAGCCACAGTTTATTTATAAACAAGATAATATTGTTAACTACCTACTAAGTTCATTGCAATTTTAAACAATTATATATATTATATATAAAGATTGTATATAAGTATACATAATTAGAATATTTATATACTTAAGAATTATATATATATATATATATATATATATATATATATACATATATATACTTAAAATTGTGACTGTGGCTGGCATAGGGTAAGAATTAAACAAAAGGGGCCCGGCTAGATAGCTCAGTGGATAAAGAGCTCGCCGGTGTACCACATGGGAGGCCCCGGGTTCGGTTCCCGGGGACCTCTCCGAGCAGGCAGACGGCCTTGAGAAAGGCAAGCCGCCATGGGCGGGGCAGAGCCGCCGTGGGCAAGGCAAAAAGCCACCACGGGCAGGGCGGAGCCCCCACGGGCATGGCAAAGTC
>PVKH010027853.1:0-12940 GCA_004027955.1 Chaetophractus vellerosus | reverse complement strand
GGCAGCAGCTCCGCTTTTCACGGGTGACTTTGCCATGCCTGTGGGGGCTCCGCCCTGCCCGTGGTGGCTTTTTGCCTTGCCCACGGCAGCTTTTGCCCTGCCCATGGTGGCTTGCCTTTCTCAAGGCCGTCTGCCCGCTCGGAGAGGTCCCCAGGAACCGAACCCGGGCCTCCCATGTGGTATCCCAGCGCGCTCTTTATCCACTGAGCTATCTAGCCGGGCCCAAGTGTTTCCTTGTTGATCTTCTGTCTAATTGTTCTATCTAATGATATTTGTGCTGTGTTGAAGTGTCCAACAATTACTGCAGAGATGTCTATCTCTTCCTTCAGTTTTTCCAGAATTTGCCTATGTATTTTCAGGCACCCTGGCTAGTTGCACAGATATTTATGACTATTTCTTCTTGATGGATTGTCCTTTTATTAATATATAATAGCCTTTCATGTCTCATAATGTTTTTGCATTTAAAGCATGTTTTGTCTGATGAAAGTATAGCTACCCCTGTTCTTTTTTCAGTTACTATTTGTGTGGTGTATCTTTTTTCCAACCTTTCATTTTCAGCTGGTTTGTATACTTGGATCAAAGGTGAGTCTCTTGTAGGCAGCATATGGAAATTTTTATCCATTCTCTCACACTATATATTTTGATTATATATTTAAACTTAATCATTACATTCATTGATATTACTTTAAATGTATTGTTTTCTAGCATCATTTGATTCTTTGGTTTTCATACGTTATATCTTGTTTTCATCTGTCTTTTTACTTTTTTGGTTATCTTTTATGCTATTCTTTCTTCTATACTCTCCTCCAGGGTTCTGTCTCCTGACTTTTTATTTCATGCTCCAAGGCTTCCTTTAATAATTCCTGCAAAAGTGGATATTTTCATGAACTCTCTTAGTTTCTGTTTGTTTGAGACTAATTTAAACTCACCTTCATATTTGAAGGATAGTTCTTCTGGATAAAGAATTCTCAGCTGGCAGTTTTTCTCTTTCAGTATCCTAATTTTATTATGCCACTGTCTTCTTGCATGCATGGTTTCTTATAAGGAATCCACACTAAATCGATTTGGGCATCCCTTGTATGTAATGGTTTGCTCCTCCCTTGCTGCTCTCAAAATTTGCTCTTCATCATTGACTTGACATTCTGAGTAGTATGTGTCTTGGAGTAGATTTATCCACATTTATTCTGAATGAGGTATGCTGCACTTCTTGCACATTTAAGTTCATTTTTTTCATGAGAGCTGGGAAATTTTCAGCTATTATTTTCTCATATATGCTTTCTGCCCCTTTTCTCTTCTCTTCTCCTTCTGGAACACCTGTGACATGTATGTTGTTATCCTTCGTGTTATCACTCAACTCCCTGGTCCTCTGCTCAATTTTTCCCTTCTTTTCTCTCTGTATTCATTTCTTTCTTCAATTTCAGCTCCTCTGTCATTTGTATCACTTATTCTTTCTTATATCATTTCAAGTCCACTGTTGTATGCCTCTACGGTGTTTTTTATCTCACCTATCATGTCTTTCATTCCCATGAGCACAGTTAATTTTTTATTCAGATTTTAAAACTCTCCTTTATGCTTGTTCAATGTCTCATCAATGTCCTTTATCTCTTTAGCCATATTTTCTTTCAACTCATTAGTTTGAATTTGGAAATTTGTATGCCTCTCATCAATTAGTTGTCTTAAACCCTGCATCTCTTCTCAGGTTTTGATATATTCCTTTTCTTGGGCCATTTCTTCCATTTTCTTAGTTTAGCTTGCAATATTTTTGCTGATGTCTAGGTGTATTAGTCAGCCAAAGGTGTGCTGATGCAAAATACCAGAAACCTGTTGTCTTTTATGAAGTGTATTCATTTGGGGTGGAAGTTTACAATTACCAGGCCATAAAGCATAAGTTACTTCCCTCACCAAATATTGTTGTCATGTATTGGAATAAGATGGCTGCCGACATCTGCCAGGGTTCGATATTCCTGGGTTCCTCTCTTCCCAGGGCTTGCTTCTTTCTGGGCTCAGGCTTGATTCTCTCCACAAGGCCAACTGTAGACTATCAAGTGAAGGGCTTAACTCTCTTTCCGGGGCCTTCTCTCCTTCCTCACGACCAAGTTCCTCTGTGTACTTACTTCCTTGGGCTACAGCATTAAAACTTCACATCAGAACTTCAATTCTGTCCTTTGCCATGTCTTTTATTGATGAGTCCCCACCCAACAAGTACCCACCCCTTGGTGGGTGGGGACTCAACACCCTACTGACATGGCCCAATCAAAACTCTAATCATAATTTAATCATGCCAGAGAACAGACCAGTGTACAAGCATAATCTAGTATCTATTTTTCAGTTCATAAATAATCCCAAACTGCTACATTCCACCCTATGAATTCCAGAAATACATTACAATATTCAAAAAACCTTAAATCAGTAACAATGCAGTACAAAGCCACAACATGATCAGTTTAAAGGTATATAATTTTTCTTGGGGCAAGGTCCCATCTGCTGTAGACCTCTAAAACTTACAAAACTGTTTGTGTGATTCCAATACACAAATGGACAGACAAAGGATAAACATTTTCATTATCATAAGGAGAAATTGGCAGGGAAACATGAGTCATGTGTCCTCTACAGTTCAGTAAACCTGCAGGGCATCCTCCATTCGATTTCAAGGTCTGAAAGTCATTCTTAAGATAATGTTTTCATTTCCCTGGGGCCACACAGGGACCCACTTTTTCCACAGGCTTGCCCAACAGCCATTTTCTTGGTTCCACCCCCATCAAGCATCTAGGTGTTGACCAAACTCCAGACCTCACTCTCCAAGATGGTTGGGATGGTTGCCACACCTTACCCAATCTTTGGATTAGAGTCTTAGCCCCCCTAGTACAGTGAAGTGAAGACAACACCCTCCCTAAACTTTGGCATACAGGCTCAACACTCTCAAACCAATGAGTTGACCATGTGGCCTTCCCTAACCTTTTGCATACAGGCTCAACCCTCTCAGAGCAACGAGTTGACCACCTGGCCTTCCCTAATCCATGTGGGACAGGTGCACTCCTCTCAGACCTCTCGGGAGCTGACCTTAACTGCCCTAACCCTTGAGAAATGTGCTCCACCCTCTCTCTACCCTGGGGCAGCAAAACTCTCCCTGAACATTGGGTAGGAATACCCATCCTCTCCAATTGCTGGGGCAAACCCACCCTCTCTGCATACATGGATGGGGTTCCTCTCATGGCCCAAGGTTATGTCTTAATTCCAGATCTCAGCTTCCATGGTATTTTTCTTAAAGCTGTTTCCCCTTCAATCTCTACTTTTCATGTCCCTTTTAGTCCAAGCTAACAGTGGATTTGTTCATACAGTGCTACCAAAAACCTTGTTGGTTTAGCATGCAAGAAGCAGGGGTCTAAGCCATAGGACAGTAAGACTTTCCACAAGTCTTTCTGAGATAACTGCATCTTCAATACTGATTTACAAGTTCCAAGTTTACTGAAGTCCTCAAATGGGGCACTATCATCTGGGAGCTTGACTTCCAGAGGCTTGGAATTTCCAGAATCAGTTTCTGGTTTCTTTGGGCCCAAGACTTCAGCCCTCAGCTTTTCTCTCTTGTCTAACATTTTGCTATAAGCTGCAAGGAGAAGCCAAGCTGCATTCTCCAAGTTTACTTTGGAAAGTTCTTCAGCTAAATTCCCAGGTTTACCATTTTCAAATTCCATCTTCCTTTAAACACCAGGTGTGACTCTTGCTATGTTCCCTGTAACTTTAAAACACAGATTGCCTTTTCTCCACTTTCCAAGAATAGTTTCATCATTTACTTATAAGGCCTCATTAAAAGTCTCTTCAGCATCCACATCAGTAACAACAGTCTTCAAAACAATCTAGGTCTTTTCCGTCAAGTGTCTCACAATGCCTACCAAAATACCCCGACCCATTTATAAAACTGTTCCAGCATTTTGGTAATTGTGAAATCACTTCCCCACTCCTTGGTACCAAATTCCATATTAGTCAAAGAGGTGTTGATTCAAAATGCCAGAAATCTGTTATCTTTTATAAAGGGTATTTATTTGGGGTAGAAGCTCACAGTTACCTGGCCATAAAACGTAAGTTACTTCCCTCACCAAAGTTTTTTGCCACGTGTTGGAGCAAGATGGCTGCCAACATCTGCCAGGGTTTGAGCTTCCTGTGTTTCTCTCTTCCTGGGGCTTACTTCTTTCTGGGCTTAGGCTTGATTTTCTCCACAAGACCAGCTATAGACTCTCAGGAGAACAGCTCATCTCTTTTTCTGGGGCCTTCTCTCCTTCCTCATGACCAAGATCCTCTGTGTGCTTACTTCCCCAGGTTCCAGCATTAAAACTTCACATCAGAACTCCAAGTCTGTCATTTGCCATGTCTTTTATCTATGAGAGACCACCCACAAATGGGCAAGGATTCAATGTCCTACAGATTGGCCCAATCAAAGCCCTAATCATAATTTAATCATGCCCAGAGGAACAGACCAGTTTACAAGCAAATATCTATTTTTGGAATTCATAAATAATGTCAAACTGTGACACCAGGCATCTGGTTAGGATAGTAGTTTTACTCAGGTGCTCAATTTCTCTCTCTTTTGTAGGGATTAAGTAGCAGGAGATTGTGTATTACTGCTGTACTTTGATTCTTGGTTCAAACTGTTTGAGTCTTTAAGATTGTCCCTGTTAGTGCTCAAATCTGGTCCCTAGACACAGTAATGCATTGTAGGCCTTGAGGAGGGAAGCTATAAAAACTTGACAAAGCCTCTCTTACTTACTTTGAATTTCCTCATGTTCACTTCCTTGGTCCACCAGCAGATGGTGATCTTTGACAGCCTTTTCAGTCCAATGCCCGGTCTGAGTGTGTTTGCTGCAACAAGGACTAGATAAATGTGATAGGCGATTCTGTCTGGAGTCTAGGAGCCTTGCAATTCAAACATTCTCAGGCAATTCTCCAACCTTTGCTGGCAGCCCCCTTCCTTTTCCCCAGTAGGAAGTAATTCCACTCCCCTCTGCATCCTCAACAAGTCAAGGGCAGTGGAGAGTGAGATTGAGAGGGTTGGAGCTCTTTAATCCCTTGCTGACTACCAAGGAAAATAATGGCTTGGCTTCTCCCAACTTGGAAGGGCTCATGGGACACAGCAGGCCAAATTTGTGTGTCAAAAGCTGAGTCACCTTAGGCTATATCCCTCTCTTTCCTCTTTCCTGGGGAGGTGAACCTATGGGGCCCCTTTTGTTTGTAGACATTGGCCCTGAGGCCTGAGAATTCAAAAGTGTCTATAGATTAGTGTAAGAGCTAGCATTTGCAGCTGCAGCTTTTAACTTCATTTCATCATCATGATTCATTTCCTTTGTCCCTCTCTCCTCTGGGCAATGTCCAGCCTTCTCCTGGTGTCCTAAACTATAGAAAAAATTTTCCATGATATTTTTGTCTGTCCTGTAGCTACTTTTCACTTCTTCTTAACGTCTTTTTTTCTTTAGCCATGTTGCCCTTTAACTTCATGGTTTGATTTAGGAGATTTGTATAAATATTATTGATTAGATTTTTCAAGTCCCATGTCTCATTTGGAGCTTTGATTTGTTCCTTTATATGAGTCATATCTTTCTTTTTCTTAGTATGACTTGTAATTTTTGCTAGTATCTAGGTATCTGATTATGATGCAGAGTTTACTCTGATGTTCAGTTTCTCTCTCTTGCCTAGGGAATTGCTTTTTAAGTAGCTGTGTGCTTCCACTGTTCTTTGACTCTTGGTTCAACTTGTTCTAGATATTGATGATTGCCCACTATTTAACTGCTCAACCAGGACTAATGACTCATAATGGGGTACAGGGTAGTTTCCAAGGTCCTTGGAGAGGGTGGTAGTAAAGGCACCTGATTAGCTCTTTTATTTATTTATTATTATTTCCCCCTTCTTTTCCTGCACTTTTCTGGTCTGGCCAGAAGATAGTGTTCTTTGGAAGACCTCTCATTTCACACCACAGATACTAGGAGAAAATGCATTCAGTATAACTCCACACATGGGCATGCAGTGCAAAAGCAATGTCCTCAGAGCAGGCAAAACCTCTTTAACAAACTTTCTTAGAAGCTGTTCTCCTTCCTTGGGTGGCAGCACCCTCCCTCCCTCTGCTTCCTCAACAAGAGCCCAGGGCAATAGGAAGGGTGTTTGAGAAGGCAAATTATCTTTAGCTTCCTGCTGGCTCTCAGAACAAATATGACATGGCTCCACCTGGCCTGGAAGTGTGTGACCCCTCCAAAGCAGCAGACCAAGTTCGCTGGCCAAAATATGAACTTACTATAAGCTATGCCCCTCGCTCTTTCCTCTTCTGGGGAAAAGGACCCCTGCAATCCCTTCAGTTCACAACCACTGCAGTCCACAACCTGCTGTTTGATCCAAGGGTGGAGTGATGGGCACTAGCAGCTGCTGCTACAGCTTTCCTCACAGAGCTTTTTCAGCCAGCTGAGACTCCTTTCCTTTTCCCTTCACTGATAGGTTTCAATTTTCCCTGATGTCCTAAACCCCAGAGTAGCCCTCCAGACAGTCTCTGCCTGTCCTCTAGCTATATTTTTCCAGGATAAAAGTTATCCCTTGGCCTCTAATCCTCCATCTTCCCACAAGTTCTTCACAGGACTTTTTTGGAGAAATGACTGTTCAAGTCTTTTGCACATTTTTAAATTGGGTTGTTTGTCTTTTGTTGTTGAGTGGTAGGATCCTTATATCCTCTGGATATTAAGCCTTTATCAGAAATGTGGCTGCCAAATATAGCCCATTCTGTAAGTTGTCTTTTTACTTTCACGATGAAGTCTTCTCATGTGCAAAGTTTTTAATTTTGATGTATTTCCATTTAACTGTTTTTCTATTGTTACTCATTCTTTTGGTGTAAAGACCAAGAAATCATTGTCTAACACCAGGACCTGAAGATCCTCCCAATGTTTTCTTCTAGGAGTTTCATAGTCCTAGTTCTTATATTTAGGTCTTTGATCCATTTTGTATTGATTTTTGTATGTGGTGTGAATTATAGGTCTACCTTCATTCATTTGCATGTGAATATCCAGGTTCAGCACAATTGCTTGAAGAAATTATTCTTTCCTCATTAAGTGAACTTGATACCCTTGCCAAAAATTAACTGACCAAAACCAAAAATAAAGAAAAACAAAACAAAAAAATCAATTGGCCATAGATGTGAGGCTTTACTTATGAATTCTTAATTGTATTTCAGTGGTCTATATATCAGTCCTTGTTCTACTTTCACACTGTTTTGATTACTAGAACTTGGTAATATGTTTTAAAATTGGGAAGCATAAGTCCTCTAACTTCATTCTTCTTCTCTCGGGATGGTTTTGGCTATATGGGGCCCTTTCTTTCCATATAAATTGGATAATTGGCTTTTCCTTTTATGCAGAGAATGCTATTCGATTTTTTTTTTCTTTTTTAAAAGTTTACCTTCACTAAGTTCCCCAGTCTACATACCTAGTGTTCTCAAATGATGGTAGCCTCAACATACTCATGGTCAGTTATCTCTTCTAATTCCATTTATGTGTAATTCAAATTTCACATCCAGTGTTATCACTTTACATTCTTTACAGTGTTTATTTATTTTTTAATGAAGCTCTAGATTATATAAAATGGTACGTTAAAAATATAGGGGATTCCTATATTTTTCTTTATATTCTCTACCCCTTCTCCCTCCCACATTTTCCTACATTAACAGCATCTTTCATTGGTGTGGTACTTTGTTACAATTGATGAACACATATTGAAGCCTTACTACTACCTGTGGACTATAGTTTATACTATAGTTTACACTCTACCCCACACAATTTTTAGGCTATGACAAAATGCAAAATGGCCTCTATCCATCATTGCAATGCCATGCAGGACAATTCTTCTGTAAATCTCTTTGGGTAGAATTCAAATCTTAATAATATTTAGTCTTTCATGAATATGAAATATCCTTCCACTTGTTTAAGTCTTTGTAAATTTTTTAACAAAGTTTTGCATTTTATGAGTCCTTTACATCCTTGGCTAAAATTATTCCTGTGTATTTGATTCTTTTACTTGTTATTGTAACTGGATTTTTTCTGGATTTCTGCTTCTGATTGTTTATTACTAGTATATAGAAACACCACTGATTTTTGTGTGTTGATCTTTTATCCTGCCTGTGACAGTTTGAAGTTGGGTGGACCCCAGAAAATCATGCCTTTAGAGTCAAAAAAAAAATCCTATGGGTATTGAACTATTGTACATGGGAACTTTCAATTAAGTCACTTCAGTTAAGGGACTTTTGATTAGATTACTTCAGTAAGGCATAACCTAGAGTGGGTCTTTTTTTTTTAGGGTGGCTGTTAATATTCTTACTGGAGTACTCTATAAATGGGAAGAGAGACACAGAAAGAACCACTTTGAAGCTAAAAGAAATCCCTGGAAGTGAGAAGCTGAAATCAATGGAAAGGAGGAGTTCAGAGAGGAAATCATAGAAGCTGAGCAAGAAAGTCACAGATGGTGCATCCAGAAGCAGAAAACATTGAAGCCTGGAGGAGATGGCAAAGAACAGCAGATGCCATCATGTGCCTTTCCATGTGACAGAGGAGTATGGGATAGCCACCTGCTACTTTTGGGAAGAGAAAGTCATCTAATGATGCCTTGAACTGGACATTTTTCTCAGCTTTGGTACTGTAAACTTGCAAGCCAATAAGCCCCCATTGTAAAAACCAACCCATATCTGGTATATTGCTTTCAGCAGCTTATGGAAAAGTAAAACAATGCCACTTTGCTGAATTCATTTGACCACTCTTAAGTTCTGATTTTCTTCCAACATCAGAACTCAATTTTGGGGACCAGCTGTAGCCCAATTGGTAGGGTGCCAGTTTACCACATAGGAGGCCCCGGGTTTGGTTCCTGGGGCCTCCTTGAGCGGGCAGGCCACCTTGAGAAGGCAAGCTGCCATGAGCAGGGCAAGCCTCTGAGAGCAAGCAGGCCACTACATGGTAAGCTGACTCAGCGGGTCGCCACAGCAGGGGGAGACAAGCAGACACAGAAGAACACAAAAATGAACACAGCAAGAACAAGCAGAAAGGGGAGGATATGTAATAAATAAAAAATAACACTTTAAAAAAAAAAGAACTTAATTTTGCCAGTTCTCTGCCACTTTAAAACAAAGATCACTTTTCCTCCAGTTTCTAATAACACATTCATGATTTCCATCTAAGGCCTTATCAGAACTGTCCTTAGCTTCTATATTTCTACCAACAGTCTCTTCAAATCAGCCCAGGCCTTTTCTATCAAAATTCCCTCAAAAAATACCCCATACCCATTTATTAATATAAAGCCAATACAACATTTTTGGTAATGCAAGAAGCAGCACCCCACTCCTGGTACCAATTTCTGTCTTAGTTTGCATAGGGCTGCTGATGCAAAGTACCAGGACTGTGTTGGCTTTATAATGTAAATTTTATTTAGGGTCAAAGCTTACAGTTCCAAGACAATGAAAAGTCCAAATCAAGGCATCAGCAGAGATGCTTTCTCAACAAAGTCAGCTACTGGTGATCCTGGGGTCCTGTCATGTGGTGAGGCAGGATGGGGTCTAATCTCTGCCAAGTACCTTGCCTTCCCCTCTGAGCTCACCATCTCCCAGAGCTCACCAGTGGATAACCAGGCATAAGGCTTGTCTCTTTCCAGCCTCCTCTCTCAGCCTCAGCTGCTCTGCTTTCTTCCCATACTCAGCTGTGGCCTGTCAGCTTATCTCTTCAGCCTTGAACTGCTCCATGGGCCCAGCCTCTCTTGGAGGCTGTGTCCTTCAGGTTTGGCTGCTAGCAATCCTTGAGTTATCTCTGACACATATCCAGGTCAAAATGATGACATCCTTTCTGTCTGTGTCTCTCTCTCTGTCTCTGTTTATATAAATCTTTAGCAAGAGGTAGAAAAGCCAAACTGATTCTTGCTTCATTGACATAGTACAGTTAAAAGGACCACATGCCCACAGGAATGGATTAGTTCAAGAACATAATCTTTTACTTTTTGGGATTCATAAAACAACTTCAAACTGTCACAGCCCTTATCTAAATATGGTTTGTAACTATTTTTTCCATTCCATATATTTAATTTTATATTCATATATTTATATATAGTCCACTTTCTTATTATATATGTAAATTATTAATAATGTTCCCATGTGCAAAAGTTTTTAATTTTGATATGTCAAATTTATCTATTGTTTCTTTTACTGCTCATGCTCTTGGTGCCATATTCAAGAATCTATTGTCAAAAAAAAAAGAATCTATTGTCAAATCCAATGTCATGAAGATTTCTCCCTGGTTTATCTTCAAAGAGTTTAATACTTTTATCTCATGCATTTAGGTCCTTGATCAATTTTGAGCTGATTCTTATTTATAGTGTGAGGTAGGGGTCTCACTTCATTCTTTGCAGGTGGATATCCAGTTTTCCCATCTCTTTTCATTGAAGAGACTATTCTTTCCCTATTGCATATTTTTAGAACCCACATTGAAAAACAATTGGCCATAGATGTATGGGTCTATTTCTGGACTTTCCATTGTTTTCATTAGTCTCTTTGTCTTCTGTTATCACAATGTTTTGATTATTGTAGCTTTGGAATAAAATTTGAAATTAAGACATGTGAGTCATCCAACTTTGTTCTTTTATTCTCAAAATTGTTTTGGATATTTAGGGCCCCATATGAATTTGAGGATCAGTATTATCATTTCTGAAAAAAAGGTGACTGGAAGTTTGGAAGGGCTTGCATTGAATCTCTAGATAGCTTTGGATAAAATTGACATCATAGCAATATTACCTCTTCCAATCCATGAACATATAAGTCTTATCATTTATTTAGATCATCTTTAATTTCTTTCACCAATGTTTTATACTTTCCAGTTTACAAGTCATTTGTATCCTCACTTAAATTTATTACTAGATATTTTATTTTTCAGAAGATCTTGTAAACTCTAAGTATTTTTAAAAGCTTCTTTTTATTTGATATCTTGATATGTCTTAACTCTAGTTGAATCTCTGATACTCCATTTAATATTTCTTTGTTTTAATTGCCATATTAAATGATTATGCCATATTGAATGATTGCCAAAATGAATAACTTTTTTAACATTAAATATTTTATTGAGATAATTATAGATTTGCAGCTTTCTTCTCCATTTTTTATTTTGAAATTATTGTTCATTCATAGAAAGTTGTAAAAAATAATGCAGAGTCCTGTGTACCCTTCACACAGCTTGCTCCAATGGTAACATCTTACATAACTTTAGTACAATATCAAATCCAAGAAACTGACATTGATACAATACTGTTAACCATACTGTAGCTGTTTGATGTAATTATGAATTCCAAAAATCGATATGGAATCATGATTGTAAACTGATCTGCTAATTTGGGCATGATTAAGTTATGATTAGGGCATTGACTGGGCCATGACAGTAGGACATTGAGCCCCACCCCTTGGTGGGTGGGGGAATCGAATATAAAAGGACAGAGGGAACAGATTTGAGAAGCCATTTTCAAAAAGCAGTAAAAGGACAGAGGGAGCAGATTTGAGAGGCCATTTTTGAAAAGCAGTTTTCATGTTAGAGTTTTGATGTTGGAGAGAAAGCCCCAGGAGAGGAGAAGTGAGCTATTCACCTGAGAGTCTTCAGCTGGCCTTGTGGAGGAGCTAAGCCCAGAGAGAAATGCAGCCCTGGGAAGAGAGGAACCCAAAAAGCCTGAACCCTGGCAAACATCAGCACCTGTCTTGCTCCAACACATGACAATGGACTTTGGCGAGGGAAGAAACTTGCACTTTATGGCCTGGTAACTGTAAGCTTCTACCCCAAGTAAATACCCTTTATAAAGACCAACCAATTATTGGTATATTGCAAATGTACCCCTTTGCCTGACTAATACAGAATTTGGTACCAAGGAGTGGGAAAGTGATTTTGGAATTACCAAAATATTGGAAAGGTTTTATAAATGGGTCAGGGGTATTTTTTGGAGGAAATGTGAAATGCTTGATGGAAAAGGCCAAGATCATTTTGAAGAAACTGTTGACAGCAATATGGATGCTAAAGAGACATTTTATGATACCTTAGAAGTAATTGATGAAACTATTATTGGAAACTGGAGGAAAGGTGATCCATGTTTTAAAATTGCAGAGAACTTAGCAAGATTAACTCCTGGTGTTATATGGAAGACAGTATTTGAAAATGGTGAACCTGGGAATTTAGCTGAAGTACTTTCCAAGGTAAACTCAGAGAATGTGGCTTGGCTTCTCCTTGCAGCTTATAGCAAGATACTAGATGAAAGAAATATGCTACTGACTGAACTTTTAGGCACAAAGAAAACAGAAACTGATTCCAGAACTTCCAAGTTTCTGGAAATCAAGTTTCCAGATGAAAGTGCCCCATTTGAAGACTTAGCTAAACCTGGAACTTGTAAATGAGAATTGAAGATGTAGTTATCTAGGAAAGACTTGTGGAAAGCCTTACTATCTGATGGCTTGGACCCCTGCTTCCTGCATGCTAAACCAACAAAGTTTTTGAGAGAGCTATATGAACAAAACCACTGTTCACTTGGAATAAAAAGGACTTGGAAAGAAGAAACAGCTTTAATTAGAAAACCATGGAAGCTGAGATCTGTAAGTAAGAAATTGCCTTGGGCCAAGAAAGGAGCCCCACCCTTGTGTCTGGAGAGGGTGAGTTTGCCTGAGCAGTTGAAGAGGGTGGATGTTCCCACCTGATGTTCTGGGAGAGTTTTGCTGCCCCAGGGTATAGGGAGGATGAAGCACATTCCTCAAAGATTAGGGCAGTTGAAGTCAGCACCCCATAGGGCTGAGAGGGGTGATCCTGTCCCCCATAGATTAGAGAAGACCAATTGGTCAACTCATTGCTCTAAAAGAGTTGAGCCTGTATGCCAAAGGTTAGGGGGAATGTTGTCTTCACCTAACTGTACTAGGGGT
>PVKH010027852.1:0-12937 GCA_004027955.1 Chaetophractus vellerosus | reverse complement strand
CCCCTTCCCCCCCCCCCCCCCCCCCCACTGCGGCGACGCGCCGAGAGTGGTCACCGCACAGGCGCGGCTTTCCCCGCTTGTGGGCGGTCTCTGTGTCTAGTTCCTACCTTTTTAATAGTTGCTTTGGTGGAAGGATTGAATCCTGCATCTTCCTACTCTGCCACCTTCCTCCGAAATCCCTGTATAGCATTTTAGTGCTTTTAACAGTTTATCTTGTTACCTCATTTGATTCTCACAATAATATTGTGAAAAAGTTAAGGCAGGTGTTATTTCTCAGTTTTACAGATGAAGAAACTGAGCCCTGAGCTGATTCCATAACTGGCCCAAAATCTCAGAAGTAGCATGTGGCAATGTAGGGACTGTCTAGCATCTTTTCATTCTACCTAATCCCCTGCGAAAGTGTTATCTCAAGCTGAAAAATAAAATAGGCATGCCGCATGGCATCCTATGACTTCATGCATTTATCTGTGAGTCCTACTCCAGTCTGATTACCTCAACATTGTTGCTTATAACATCTTTCTCTGGCTACCTCAAGCCTCTCCCCTGCAATCCATCAAAATCCTTTCTAGCAGGATCTTCTTGGCAGACCATTTCAGAGTGAAGTGGGTTTTACTTTCCATGAGATAGAAGCCAAAGTTTTAATTTAGAAGCCTTTCAAGAGCTCTCTTCTTCTCCACCCCTGTCTCCTTTCCTTGAAAGTACACAATTATCAGATGATACTTTTCTCTATACTTCACAAAAATAAGCTCACTCTTTTCAGTCTCTGCCCTGTGACCTAAAACTCAGGAATAACTACCCATTACCTGGGTAGATAAGTGCATACCTGTGTATACCTTTACCTTTTTCGGGCAGAGTAGGGAGGTTTTAGGGATCTTTACAGAACACAACTTTTCCAAAACATGGAAAACTTTAGAAAAGCTCAAATATATAGAGGGTTGTGTACCTGGCAGCCCTTTCTGCCTGGAGTGTTTTCCCTCCAGATACTCAGATGGCCTGCTCCCTCACTCCCTTCAAATCTTCACTCAGATCTCATCTTCTCAGTGAGTTCCTCTTCCAAACCAACACCTGATTTTAAAATCTCAACCCTCCCAACCCTGTTCCACACTGTGCATTCCATTTACCTCACTCTACTCTTTCTTTTTCCTTAGCATGTATCATCTCCTAAAATAGTATATAATTTATTTATTTAGTATGTCTGTTGTTTCTTGTCTGTCTCCTCCTGCTAGCTTTTGTTGAATGAGTGAAACTTCTCTCCTTCATGTATTTTACCTCCCTTCTAGAGCCTTCAAAATTGTTCATGCTCCGGTTTCACTAGTCACTGGTTTTTTGTTTGTTTTGTTTTTTAACACAACCCAAAATCACTGATTTGCCTCCTTTTATAAATATTCACATGTGCTTCATCTACCATGCCAACTAATCACAGTACCTTTGGAGCTAAATGGGGCATTTGTGGTGGGTATCAAAGGACCAGGGTCATGTCTGTCAGTTCTATAGCAATTTGTTGTTTAGACACAGGTGTGGAGGCCCTGGAAAAACTGCTCTTGGAGCTCCAATCACATGAGACCAAGAATTATTTCCAGTGCATAGAAAAATAGGTGCCAATTTTCATATCTTGTAAACTGTCAAATGCTTCACCTTCTCCTTCCTTTGTGATCCTTCTCCCTCTTCTCTACTTACTTTCACAATAATTGCCGGCACGTGTTCTACACAGAATGCCACCTGTAGGTCAGTGGCTATCACTGGCTAAAAATAGGAAAAAGAAAAGCTCTTCAATGTTTGTTAGCATAAAGGGCAGAACAATGTGTAATGGAGATATCCTATTGGCTATATGGGCCATGTTAGCTTGTAAACTTTTCCCTACCAAATGAATCAATCCCTATGGGTACAATTTGAGGAGAAAAAGAGATGATGCAGAATTTTACCTCCTTTTCTAAAGGAGAGAATAATTAACAAAGAGCTGTGTATCTCCCAAGCTGATGAGAATATTGATGCTGGTTAATTTGGGCATTGCTTTCCTAGTAGGGCAATCTACATGGGAAACTAAATTATGAACTGAAGGTTGCATGATGAATAAACATTTAGATCGAAGGAACTTGGTTGCATCTAACTGGAATCAGTGATACCCCAATTCTAGTCACTAGAGATACAGCAGGCCAGATGAGCACATCAGTGGTCAAAGTGCCCTTGGTCTGCACACTGCCTTATACACAGCGATACTGGATGTCAGCTTAACTCTTTGTTATTGACTTAATGGTAAATGACACTTTTGTTATACCCATCACTCTATCACTCTTTATCATGTTAATATGTACATGGACTTTACTAACATGTCTCAGTTTACAAGTAACCAGTTTATTGTATAATCTGATTATACTTTATGTCAGTTGCTATCTGGTGACAATAGGCAGAACCTTTCCTTCCCACTTCCCCACTTGAGTAAGTAAGAAAAAGTGGGTGACTTTCCCTCTCCACATTTATCCTCAATACATGTATCCAATGACATCAGGGAATAGAATACTGTGCCAATCTATATAGATTAGGTAATTTGCCTCAACCACAGGATTCACCATCCTATCCCAAACCTATACTGTTTCCTCTAATTTCTAATTCCACATCCTACACAATAGCTGTCCTTGTACCATCTAGCCTAATGTCACCAATCCCTTCAATAGGGTACCTGTATTTGCACATTTTAAAATGTATGCAAGCATGTTTTCATTTGTATATGTTTTTCCAAACCTTAATATGACGTGAAATTTAAGCATCATTTATGGGAAGACTGACAGATTTGACTGCTGTCTAATCAAACATATGAAAAGCAGAAGACACGATAGGATAATATAAGTTAACAAAACATAACATACTGGGAGAAAATATTTGCCACCTATTTAACAGACCAAATGTAATACATACTGGGAGAAAGAATTTGCCATGACTGTTTATAGGTTTATAGTCCAGCTATATAAAATACTTACATTAATCAATACAAAAAAGTCAGCTATCAGAGAAGAGCAAAGGACATGAATAGACAATTCTCAAAATAAGAACTTCAAGTGGTCAGATACATGAAAAGTTCCTCAATCTTACTAGTGATGATGGAGATGTGTATTAAAAAGAATGAGATTCAATTTTTTTTAATCTTTTGGGTTTGCAAAAATTTTAAGAGATTGATAATATGTATGTTGACAAGAGTGTGGTGAGAGGGGCAATCTCATACTCCATGGAAGGAGTATAAATTGAAACATTTTTTAGGAGCAATTTGACAATACTTGTCAAGATCTTAAGCACAAGTACCTTTGAGTTAGCAATTCTACTTCCATGGTCCATTTTAGAGCAATACACTCAAAAGAGCATAAAGATGTTTGAATAAGTGTTCATTTGAGCATTGTTTGTTATATAGTAAATCCCCCTTCCCCTGAATATATAGCATAAATCATATGATAAATCTGTAACATGAAATCAATGTAGCTATTAAAATGAAAAAGATCTGTATGGACTCATTTGGGAGAATATATAGTATATATATAGTATTAGAGACAGAAAACAAATTGCAGAGTAATATCCATGGTATAACCCCATTTTTTATTTAAAAAATTTTTATGTAAACAAAGAAAAAGCCTGAAAAGAAACAAGCCAACCTCCTAGTACTATTAGATAATGATAAGGCTTTCCCTTTTACTTTATTTTTTTTGTTACATATCCCTCCCCTTTCTGCTGTGTGTTCATTTTTTGTGTTCTTCTATGTCTGCTTTGTCTCCCCCCACTGCAGTGACGCGCCGAGTCAGCTCACTGCGCAGGCAGCTTGCCCCGCTTGTGGGTGGCTCTGCTTCCATTCCTGGGCGGCTTTTGCTCCATTTGCTGGCGGCTTTGCTCAGTTCGCTGGCGGCTCGCCCTGCCCATGGCGGCTTTGCCCTGCCCGTGGCAGCTTTTTGCCCTGCCAACGGCGGCTCTGCCCCGCCCACAGCGGCTTGCCTTCTCAGGCGGTCTGCCCGCTCGGAGAGGTCCCCGGAAACCGAACCCAGGGCCTCCCATGTGGTGTACCGGTGTCCTATCCACTGGGCTATAGCTGGCCCCTTTCCCTTTCACTTTATACTTCTTTAGTGTTTGATTTTTTCCCCCACATAACCATGTACTACTTATGTCATGAAAGCAATTAAGAAAACAGTTTATGCTCATCTCTCCCACACTAACTTCTCCTGCCTTCTATATTTATGTCCCTGTCTCCTGTGTAAGTCATTATTGAGACCTGGACACCATCTTGGACCTTCTCCTGCCTTTCCTCCTCCCCAGCCACCCATCCCATCAGATCTTACAGGCCATTTATGCTTTTTCACAAACCCATGAATGTGCAGGACACGTGAATTTTTTATAATGGTGGAGTTGAGCATCTGCACTTCTCCTAAGGATATTGGGGGCAAGAAAGATATGTGTATTACTCTCCTATTAAAGCTTTAGTCAAGCCTAACCCCCTACCTCAATTTTTTTTTTACTAATCTTTCATAATGTTTTCGTTTCATAATATGATTTGGTGAAATTAAACTAGAATAACCCAAATTATATAATTGATTACATTTGGCTTCAATTATATTGACTAATTGATCCAAGCCTGCTTGTAGGCTGCCTGCAGCCTCAGGTGGAAAGAGGCAGGTGGTGAGAGCTCATTAGCTTAGTAGTTCATGTGAGCTAGCTAAGTTGATTTTTTAAAGAGCTATAAATCTCACATGGATCGTACCATAAGTCAGGTGAGTCTCGCTCATTCCAAGCACCACTTATTCTATATGTGTTTCTGCAATGTCTCATCTTTCTCTTCCCTCGTCAAGGGGCCCTCATCATCTCTCACCTGGGCAGGAACCCTCAGTTTATCGGGCTCCCCTACTCAAATCTATTCCTTAACAGCCCAGTTGACTTTCCTGACACTGGACACTAAACAATGTCGGTCCTGGGCTGGGAGTGGAGGGAGGAAGCAGTTGTGGTTGCAGGAGGACTGAATGTGCCCCATTAGCAGAGTCTCCAGAGGTCGGGTCTTTTCAACAATTTTTAAGGAAGTATGTTGATGAGATGGTTGCTAAGAATTTAGGACTACGATGATAAGACTTTAAAGCCTGGCTGTTCAAAGTCTCATACCCAAAGCAGCAGCAGCACCAGGGAGCTTTTTAGAAATGTAGAACCTCAGGACTCACCCTAGACCTACTGATTCAGAAACTGAATTTTAACCAAGATCCCTTGGCGATTTGTATGCATATTAAGCATTTTGAAATGCCCCACTTTAGAGGAAGTTTTGTGACAGCAAGAGGCAGTCTGTTC
Organism: Chaetophractus vellerosus; assembly: GCA_004027955.1. Taxonomy (NCBI): domain Eukaryota; kingdom Metazoa; phylum Chordata; class Mammalia; order Cingulata; family Chlamyphoridae; genus Chaetophractus; species Chaetophractus vellerosus. Next base: position 7,633 of record PVKH010027852.1, on the reverse strand, counting down.
AATGTGTGAGTCTCACATCAGGGGACAGACTGTGAGACCCATAGAGAAGGCGATCAAAGAGTCATGCCCATTTTTTTACACTTACTCCCCCTATTCCATTGATTTCCAGCCCCTCTTCTAGGTTTGCTCTCTGATGTTAGAACCTGGCTATGCTTTTAGCTATAATTACTTCTCTTTTCACAAACTCCAGGTATTTCCCCCCCAAATCTTCTATTTGACCTTCTGTATTATGTTCCCAACCTAACTATCTAGCCATAGTCCCTCTTTCAACTTGTATTGTATACTTAAGCCCAATAGGTGTGTTTGCTAGTCCTTGGACACATACCATATTTTCTTCCTTATTGAATTTGTTGGCATAGAATTTCCATACTCTATCCTGTCCATTTCCCATGAAACCTTTTCATAATTCCCTAATCCAAAATAATCTCTCTCTTTGGATCCTCAAAAAAATTTATAGCTCTCTTAAATTAGCTATATTTTCTTTATTATATTCATTGTCTCCCTACTATATTGGACAAGCACAATGCCTGATACATAGCAGGTGATTCATAACAATTGGATAATTAATGAGCGAATGAATAAATGAATGAATCTGTGAAGTAGGGGGCCTCATAGGTTTATTCCTTGAGGTCCAGTTAAATTCAAAGAACTATGATGGGACTTTTTTTCCAGTTCCCGAGGTATTGGTATTAAGCTCCTTCTTCTCACATAACACTTCCTGGCAGAGATTAGACTCTTTCAAGGTCACTAGCTTAAATCAAAAGAGGGAGATAATGTCTCTCTTCCTAAGTTTACATCAAGCCCAGACTGGTGGTGGCTCCAATGGTTGCAAGGGCTGCCAGACCTTCTAGGCAGAGACAATCTCTGCACAATTTGTGCAGGCGAGAACCCTCCCAGCTCAACCAGTTACTGTGGGCCAGTTGATTAACTTTCATCCAAATAATGCTCTGGCCAGAAAAGATCCCAAAGGAGCATTTATGAAAGGAGGACAAGACGATTGTAGCTAAAGCCAGAAGAAGAAATATCAATCTGTGATGACCACTTCCAGAAACTTTTCATTTGGATTTTTAAAATAGCATTTCCAGGCATGAACCTCAGAAGTAGATTTTATTTTATAAAATTTTATCACGTTAGTTTCACCTTCCCTAATATTGGCATGCTTTGTGGCAGTCTAGATTTAGCATTTGACATCCTGAACCAACTCCCAGTTTCTCTTTTGAGATTTATTAGATTTATTAGTATTAATTTCCTTTGCTTGACCAAAAACTTCCCAGGCTGTGTAGCCATTAAGAAATCATTTGTAATATGAATATCGCTAAATCAAATTTCCTGTGGACCGCTCAAGGGCTTGAATATTTAAATTAAAAATGATTGAGGAAATAGTTAATTGTTTAACTTCTATAGTTTAAGGATTTTGAACATGGATGGAGTTGCTGCATTTGGAAGGAAACAGGCTATTGAGTTTATTATCCCATTGTTTCAATGTGCAAATTTGCACCGATTCTAATCACTCGCCGTAACTCGTCACATAACTCACTCTGATCCTCAGTTCTCCTGTCTATGTGAATTAATGGTTATGCAGGAAGGGAATCCTTTGAGGATTGTGGGAATTTCACTTGAGTACTGATGACAGTAAAGATTGTTATCTCTTCTAGTAAAGATTGGCATTTAATAAAAAAAACAAAAACAAAGATTCCAAGATTCCAATCAGGTCCTTACATTTGGAAAAAAAAAATCCTACCTGCTTTAGAGTTACGGAGGTTAGACACAGTCAATTTAAAATACATTGTCCCAGTTTTTCCTTTTGGCTTACTGAAGATTCTCCACAGAAGCAGTGCCTGGGAGCATCCACTCATGCCTTGCGAGATTTGGAAAGAGGGTGATTTTCTTTGACCACATTCTATTTTGTATTTATCTACCTTATACTATTAGGTCTGTAGCCAAAAAGTGAATGTGGGATTAATGGGATGCAGTCCTATTGACAATAATAACAACCTGAATTGCTAACCACATGATAAGATCAAGATGCATATTTGAGTTGGCTGTATTTATGTTCCAGATGCAAGATGATTATCTGACAGCAGAGGCAACATGATTTACTACATAAGGCCCAGGGCCAGGAATCGGGAAATCTGGGTTTTATTCCTGGCTTCATCACTTAGGCCATGTATACATGAGTCAAGTATTTTGTAATTGCACTGTTCTTGTTAACCCCAAACTGTTTCCAGCCCCCTGCCCCTGCCACCAAAAGTGTTTTACAATGTTCATGATACCCTTGCCTCTCTTTTTTTCCTTTCTACTTTCTTTCTCTTTCCTTGCCTTCCCTATATCTTATTGTTATGTTATATTTATATTATGTAAGTAATGCACAAATATATTTTATTGTTAATAAAATGTTACAGAGAATTTTGACTCTCCCTTTATCGCTACCCTTCCCATACCAGGCACCTCCCCTATCTCTTGTCCCCGATCTTGTTCCTTTTCCAGCTGCCCTGGAAAAGTAGAGTCTGGCCCTGTTTCTACCCCACCTCCTCTTACGCACCTACACCAGTTTGAGCCACACAAATTACAATAAGATGTTCCTCTGAGATACACAGTAGTAAATGGAGAAGTGTGCAAGTGTGCTGGAGAAAACAAAAAGCAAACAAAGAAATAGAATAGGAAACTGGAGGAGTCAAGTGCCTGCAGGATTGAATTCTAGGGGACCTGAACACTGCTCCCACATTCTACCTCGTAGGAGGTTAGATAACAGGATTTTTTCTCTTTCTCTGAACCACAGATTTCCTTGTGAGTCAAAGATCTTTGCATTTTTAGGTTGTTGTCATCCCCACGGTTAGCAAAGGGGTGTCCAGGTTGATAGTTTCATTGGGACATTCTTCTGCTTTTTGTAACCTTACCAGGAGAAACAGGACAGTAGGGAATGGAGAAAGTAAATCCACAATAAAAACTTCCAGAAGCCTGAGGATACCCATCAATCACCCAGCAGCTCACCTCACTCTTCGAAATACCCAGTCACTGAAGAGGTCCAGAATTGGGCTAAAAAAGGACCAGGGATGGCAATCTTGATTAGGTAAGTCCTGATGTTTTCCTAGGTCATGTTGGCAAGGAGGCAAAGAGAAGAAGGTTGGAGACCAGTTCTGCTGGCCAGAATGAGCTATTTGGGATTACAGGAGTTGCGATTCAGGGTAGTTGTGATTAGTACTCAGTTTATTTTTAGAAACAAAATACTGAGACCATTGGAATTGTGAACATTGACTAGATGTGTGGTGATATTAAGGAATTGTTTCATTTTTTTTAAAAAAGGTTTGATAATGGTCTATAGCTTTTCTTATTTAGAAATACATACTGAAATATTTACAAATGAATTAATATAATATATGGGATTTGAGTTGACATAGTAAGGGAAGAACATAGGCTATACTTCAATAAATAGTTGACTAAATAAAATGGGGAGGAGAGAAGGGAGTGTGGGTATATGAAACAAGACTGGCCATAAACTGATCATTGTTGAATCGGGTCATTTCATGGCGTGTGTGGGAGTACTATTCTACTTTTATATATGTTTGAATTTTTTTCATAATAAAATGTCTCTTTTTTTAAAAATAAACTTACTTGGAAGATAAAAAGAAAAGGTGAGAAAAAGGAATTTAGTCATAACAAACCTTGCTCAGGAAGCACTGCTTAAGGTTTTTTTAAGATAGGAACTGCAGATTCTATAAGAGCGGTCACTTTAGGAAAGCATGTGACTCAGAAACTATTAAAATAAAGTCTAGGAACTGTTTTCCACAGTTCTCTTCATCAGGTATTGGGGATCACTGACATGACAGCAAATCCTGGGGACTAAATTATTTTTAGTTTGTATAAGACAATTACTTTAGGCTCCTCTAGTATTTGCAGCAGCATCAGTAAGAAATTGTAAGTGAAAATGAAAGCATGTTTTGGTGGTGATGTATCAACATTTGGTATTAACGAGATTTTGTGGCTAGTACTCGATGCCGTGACACATTCTGCAGGAGCCTGCTGGTCCCAGGGAAGTGTGGGGAAGCTAAAGGACAGATCCTTCCTGAAGATGTTTCTTATCACAAAGCCAGCCCAGTTTCATTTTGGGGAGAAACAAGTTTACATCCCTGGTTATTGTGTCCAAGACCTTCCTACCCTCATAAAGTGCAGGTCTAAAAAGGCATCAGCAGTTTTCCAAAGTAGAAGCTGAGATCTTATAAGAGTGAACTATGGTTTACCAGTTGAACCCAGGCCTTGCTCAAATTGACTTGAAAGCCAGTAATGTATTTTCACTTATAGCATAGAATTTTTGACTGTTTGATTTAATTTTGCCCTTGTTTGGTAAATTTTTATTGAAGAATATCATATTATCAGAAAAGAAAATTTTCATAGATATATAATATACATACAGATAAGACCAAACATACATGCAAATCATAAGTGTGCAACTCAATAAATCTTCACAAACATAACCATGTACCCTGCACCCAGATAAAAAAAGAGCTTTACCAGCACCCTGGAAGAACTTCTTATGTCCCCTTTCAGTCACTACCCATCTCCCAAGGGTAACCACTATGCTTATTTCTAATGCCATAGATTAGTTTTCTGGTTTTGAATTTTATATAATAGAATTATACAGCATGTACTCTTCAGTATCTGACATCTTGCATTCAACAGTTTTTCTTAGATTTATCCATGTTTTTTGCTTCCAGTTACCATTTGTTTATTCTAATTACTGTATAGTATCCATTGCTTTATTTATCCATTCTCCTGTTGATAGGCATTTGGGTAGTTTCCAATTTGCGGTTATTTCAAACAGTGCTGCCATAAACATTTCAATACATGTTTTTTGGTGAATGCATGTAAGCATTTTTTATTATGATTATACTCAGGATTGAAATCACTAGGTCATAGGGCATGCATATGTCACTTCCACTAGATACTCCCAAACAGCTGTCCAAAGTATTTTAAAAAATATACACTCCAAACAAAAGTATATGACAATTGCAATTGATCCACGTCATTGCCAACACTTAGTAATTTTTGTCTTTTTAATTTTAGTCATTCTGATAAGTATGTAATGGTATCTCATTGTGGTATTAATTTGCATTTCTCTAATGACTAATGAAGTTGATCATCTTTTCATATGTCTATTGATCATTTAAATGTACTCTTTTGAGGAATACCTGTTCCATAGACCACACCTGTGATGTTTAAACTCCAGGAGGCATGGGGATATACTTCAGAAAGTATTCAAATTTTCCTAAAGTAATATTCAAAATATTCTCCATATGTTCATATATCTGAGGAGAAAGCCCATAGCTTTCATCAGATCCTTAAAGAAATCCTTCCAACCCCTCAAAATGTTAAAAACTACTGCCCTTCGGGAGAAAATGAAGAAAACTGTAAGCATATACCAGTGGGCTCCACTGCAAACCCAACAGGAAGTGAGCTGTGTGGGGCACTGTGGGATCCCTGTGAATTAGATGCTTGGGCAGCACCCACAGGAAGTGTCTGTGGTCAATCCAGCCCTTACTGTCCTTGCTGAAGAAGAGGTTGTGGTGAACCCCGACCCCACTCAAGCTTACCAACAACTATTGTTAGTGTTCACATGGCTTTAACAATAGCTATCCTTCCCACTTAAGGGTAATTCTGAGGTAAACACTTTGGGTTCAGAGTATCTGATGACCCTCAAATTTTGCAATGCTTTATGAATAACCTGATCATCAAGGGTCCTGGGTCCTTCTGATGCTAAAAACTCATGCTGAGAGTTTAGGAAACCCTGCATTATTTCAGCACACCAGACATCTAAGAGAAAAAAGAAATGTAAAGTTTCAGGAAGATTTGCTTTGGCTAGCCTATCTCAGTGATTCATGCAGTCCTTGACATACTGCCTCTAAGATGAAAAGAGAAGTGGTGAGTTTTCCTAGACTAATCCTTTTTCTCATACAAAAGGTAACCAGGACATTTTGCATACTGGGAAAAGAGTGGGAGAGGTGGTATGTGCAACTAACATGAAGATGCTTTCAGAATAACAAGCAGTTTTCATTTCCAAGACTGTGCTATTACATTCAAATGTACACAAATTTCCAGAAAGCACTTAAGCACCAAAAGCTCATTGTATAAGAATAATAATAACCATAAAACAGAACAGCATATGGATTGATAAGCCCTTGGAAGTTATAATGGGGATCAAAGAGTTTAACAACTCACTAAATAAGCATGATTTTAACAAGTGAACTGATTATAGTAATTTTGGGGCCCTTTCTTACATGAAGATACGCTTATGCTACTGGTAGAGAAGTAACAGCCAGAATATTCTAGCTGACTATCTAGGGTTATTTATACAGCATCTGATCAATGTTTGGGTGATCACCAATTCACTACTTAGCAGAATTAACACTCCTGAGTCTTAGATTGGCCTAATAAGGGGGAGGCCCTTAGAGAAACAGAAATCCAAGCCCTTACTAGAGCTGAATTAGAATGAACCATCTACTATAGGATGCTTGCTATGGAGAAGTCACATAATTGCTCCATATCAAGTTGGCCTGATTCAGAACAAGATGGCATACCAAGCACAGTTCCTTATACATAGTAGGTACTCAAACGTTTGTTGGATGAATGTGCAGCAAATCAATGAATTTGAGCATGAAAGCATTGGTGAGAGAACTTGCTGTTTGCAGTTTAGTCTTTCATTGGAAAAATAAAGGAGTGTAGAACTTAACAGGTTATTTGACATAACCCAAATAATGATAGCTTGTATTTTTGAACATTTACTGTGAATCAGCTACTATTCTAAGCATTTTATATATGTTAGCCCAATTCTCACAACCAGCCTATGAGATAGATATTATATTCCAATTTTACTGCTAGAAAACTGAGATACAAAGAAATTAAGCCCAAAGTCACGTAGCATGTAAGTGGCAGAACCTGAATTCAAACACAGGATGTCTTACTTCAGAACCGCTATCTTAACCAGTGTTTCAAAATGCCTCTACTCATGCATTGCAAGTGAGAGAGAGCCTTGTTTCAGAATCTACAGTTACTTTTCAAGGCCATTTCAAAGGAAATTTTCAGGGTGACAGGGATGCAGCACAGTACAATGTCTTAGAGTACATACCGTGGGATCAGGGGTTTGAATTATGGCTTGACCAGTGACCCTGAGCAGGTTATTCAACCTCTCTAAGCTGCCTTTAAACTGGAGATAATAGTGCTTTCTTCAGAGAGTATTTCTGAGGATTAGATGAAATAATCTCTGTAAAGCACTTAATATGATGTTTGGTACATTCACACAAAACCATCATTATTTTATATTTATTGAACATTTACTAAGTACTTACTAAGTACCCGATAAATTTTAGTTAAAAGAATTCCATGTGCACGACAGCTCAATATCCACCATGTCTGGATCATTTAAAATTTTTTCTAACAATGAGTGTTTTTACTTACCATCCCTAAGTTCAAGGACTTTTTAGAACAATCCTCATTAGCTTCAAACCTGTGGTTAATCTGAAAAGATTGTTTTTCTGTGGAAGGTCTGTATTCTACTAAGATGCCCTGAATCAGAGAGTTCAAGAGGCTAGTCAATTAAACTTTCCCTACACTCACTCCCTGTTGATTAGGAGTTAATATT
>PVKH010027851.1:0-12949 GCA_004027955.1 Chaetophractus vellerosus | reverse complement strand
AAGTACAAGCATCAATATTAAGGTCCTGGGGTATTGCTCTGTCTTCCTTCACTAAGCGCTGGCCATGTACTCTGGGATTCATGCCACTTTTTTAGAGAATGTTACAGGACTCCCCAGGAAGGGAATTAAATATTGTTTTGGTTATTGTATGGCTCTCCATTCATCTAGACAACACCTCATGACACCTTAACACATTCGTATTACCTAGAGGCATGCCCAGGTGCTCCCCTCCCTACACATCCCCCACTACTGACACCCTGCATCTGTTATCCTCCTTAGCAGAGTTGTGACTCTTCTGCAATACAAAACCTCCCTCAAAAGCAAAGTCAAAATAAATAAAACATACAAAATAATAAAAAATACAAAATCATTAAAATACAAAAAATTTAAAAAATAAAAAAAAAATATTTTTTTGCATTATGTCTTTCATCCCCATAAGATCTATTATCTTTTATGTACAGTGACAATTTCTTCTGTATGTTCCCCCAGTGTCTTATTTTTTCCACTTTATTTTCAAAGTGGAAAAAAGTCACATAGGTTATAGAAAAGTCACATAGTAAAGATAGGGGATTTCCATATATCCCACCTCCTCCCCCCTCACATTTTCCTCTATTAATAACATTTTACATGAGTTTGATGATCAAATATTGAAGAATTGCCACTAACCATAGCCAATGGCTTATATTATGATTCACATTCTGTTCCATACTCTTTCATAGGTTCTAACAAAATGCTTAATGGCCTGTATCCATCATTGCAAAATCATGCAGAACAATTACAAGTCCCTAAAAATGCCACATGTTTATTCCATTTTTTCCTCCCCCCTCCCCTCAGAACCCATGGTCACAACTAAGCTGCAATTTTTAAAGAATAAGGTTCATAGTTACATGTTACATGCATTAATATTGAGGGCTTGATATACTGGTCTGTCATTTTTTTAGGCACTGCCTATCTTCTCGAGATACCCTTGCCATTCTATTTGAGAACATAGCAGGACTCTCTAGGATAGGAGTTTAATATTTTCTCGTTTACTGTGTGGGTTTTTACCCACTATAATGATACCTCATGACAAAATGAACACTTCCATATTCCACCGAAGCATATCGGAGGTGTGCCCGTTTCCACATATCCTCTCACCCCCAACTCCCTGCACCAATAACACTCCCCTGTCATATTTGCCAAGAGAACATTCCCACCATTGTAGTTTTAACCACAGACCTACAAATCCCTTGAATTTACCTATTCCTTCCTCTAGGCCTCACTCCGGTTCCATAGATAGTCCAATCCAACCACCCTCCCCTGCTCACCCTCACATTCTAGCACTGTCAGCCTCACTCACATCCCTGCACCATTATCAGTCCCATCCACTGCCAAACCACCCCCTTCCATCTTGTCATAGGTTTTTCCCATAATGAGCATCGGCTCACCACCCTCTACTCCCTTTCTGTCTCATGATAACCTATCTTCCTGTCTCTAACTCTGTGATTCTGCTCAATTTGCTTAGATCATACAAGTGAGGTCATGCAATATTTGTCCTTTAGTGACTGGCTTGCTTCACTCAACATAAGGTCCTCAATGTTCATCCATGTTGTCCTGTTTGTCAATATGTCATTCCTTCTTACAGTTCAGTAATGTTACATTGTATGTATATATCGCACTTTACTTATCCATTCATCTTTTGATGGACACTTGGGTTGCTTCCAACTTTTGGCAATAGTGAATAATGCTGCTATGAACATTGGAGTGCATACCTGTTCATGTCCTGGTTTTCAATTCTTCTGGGTATATACCCAGAAGTGGGATTGCTGGATCTTATGGCAGTTCTTTAGTTAGCTTCTTGAAGAACCACCAAACCATCCTCCACAATGGCTGCACCATTCTACTTTCCCACAAGCAGTGGGTGAGGGGTCCCTTTCCTCCACATCCTCTCCAACACTCTTAGTTTTCTGTTTTATGAATAGTTGTCTGTCTAATAGGAATAAGATGATATCTCATTATAGTTTTGATTTGCATTTTCATAATAGCAGTGATGTTGAGCATGTTTTCATGTCCTTTTTAGTCATTTGTATTTCCTCTTTGGAAAAGTGCCCATTTTTTAAAATGGGTTGTTTGTCTTTTTATATTCAAGATGTAGGATTTCTTTATGTATGCTGGATATTAGGTCCTTAATGGATAAATGGCTACCTAATATTTTCTCCCATTGAGTAGGCTACCTTTCTACTTTCTTGATTAACTCCTTTGAAGCACAAACATTTTTAATTTTAAGGAAGTTCCATTTATTCATTTTTTTTCATTGCTCGTGATTTGGGTGTAAAGTTCATGAAACCATTTCCTATTACAGGATCTTGTAGCTACTTCTCTACATTATCTTCTAGGAGCTTTATGGTCTTGCATCTTATATTTAGATCTTTGATCCATTTTGAGTTAATTTTCACATAGGGCATGAAAGTGTGCTCATTCTTTTGTATATGGATATCCCGTTCTCCCAGAACCACTTTTTTAAGAGGCCACTCTGTCCCAGTTGAGTGGGTTGGTGGCCGTGTTGAATATCAGTTGGCCATATATACAAGGATCTATATCCGAACTCTCAATTCGGTTCCATTGCAAATCTGTGTGGCATAGTGATTTTATGTTCTTAATGACACTGCTTAGAATCATAAGAATTCATTGTTCCTACTGGAAGAAACATGAAGCAGAAATGTCACCTTTTGTCAGTAATCCCCTATATATGTATTAGCAGATGTCCCATACTTAGAGTCATTCTCAGTTTCAACCCACTCTTGCTAGTATAGCCACACTCTTCAAGATGATAAAAAATACGTTATTTTAAATGCACACTTTATTTTGTTAAACATTTCAGTCTTTGGAGGTTTTAAAAATAAAGTACTTAATTTTGATTTCCATTTCTACAATTGAAATGTCAAATCTTCTTCAAAACTGTTTAGTTTCTTTCCTGGATGACAAATGAATTATTTTACATATTTTCAATTAGAAATTGGCTATATTTTTCATGTAATTGGTAACTTTTAAGAAATAATGCTTTTGACAATGAATAAGCATTTTCTGAGATACCTGTTAGGTAAGAACACCTTATAATTGGATATCGTAAACAATTAGGATTTTCTACATAAGATTTGATCCTTTGCAGATAGAGACATGTGTCATTTGCCATATCCAAATATGAATTATGTGTTATATTTTAAAGTTTACCATCAAAATAATAAAACTTTGAATATATCCTTTTCTCAATTATTAATTGAAAATAAAATATTTTTGAACATCTGTCATGAATATGCTAAATGCATTGGATTTGTATTCAATAATACAGAAATTGATAATTTTCAGCAAACTGAAGACTTAAAGATATTAACACCACAAAGTTTTAGATGATTTTCATTAATTGAATTTTTAACTATAAAAAGAGCTAAGAAAATATAAGAGTATCAGTTATTTTAATTAAGGTCTTATATGTTGACATAAATTAACTGTTCAATGGAAAATTACCAAAGATATGAAGAAATTACTATACTTTAGCACTTAATTTCAGATGAGGTCAGAGGAGTTTAACTTTCAATTCAAGTGTTTTTTGTTTTTTTTTTTTTGGGAGAAAGAATAAGAGCTGTGGCATTTGTCTTGAAAATCTGAGACTCTCAAGGATGAAGATTTGTAATATAAGATGCAATGACTCAAGGACTTAAGATGCACTAGGGTTTTATGAACCATTATAACATCACCACATACACTTCAGCATTTTGTTCATTACTAGACTCACTTTTTACATTGAGTCATTTGTAAGAACAAAATTTTCTTATTTAATTCCCAAATATTTGAACTGATTTTTGTTAGGCATATCTTTTATCGAAATAAAGAGCAAACACAGACATTTCTGAAATATGTATAATAACAAATTTACTGACATGTAACACCAAAGGATTTTATAGAGACATGGGCCAATAGATACAAATGAGACTGAATAGTATCATTGTGAAAGCTCTCATGACCCCTGAAAATGATCACTGTAGGAAACTAGTATATGCAGACAATATGTCTTCTGATCATATATTTTACTTCATGGCAGTAGTTGTCTGGAGCAGATTAAAGACTGCCGTTTACAGGCATTACAGGGCAAAAGTGCCTAAGCCTACTGTCTTATTTGTCACACCTTCATTTCTAATTCATAGAAACATTCATAATTGCCTTACCCATATGACCCTGAGGGCATTGTGGTCTGGGATTTACTTCGACTCAGTGCCTCCACTTCTATGCTGTTAGAAATCCCTCTCTGCAAAGCTCTTTTCTTCCAACATAACCTAACTAAAATCTGCCCAAACACACCCTTACTCTGAAGTTCTAAATATTCAGGAGAAACTTTAAATATATATTATATAAAGATAAACATGTAAATTTATTTTACACGTATATGTATGTGTATGTTTTACCCACCCCCTGTTGTCCAGGAAAAACTAAATGGCTGACTGAATGAGCATGCATCAAATAAACAATTGAAGGTTTTTTCTTAAGTCTCCCAATTTAATATATCTTTCCCTATTTTGAAATGTCATAGCAATTTGTTTCCAATCTCCTTTGGCACCTATCATATTTGACCTTATTTTAAAATGTTATATACTCCCTATTAGGCAGTGAGTATTCCTAGGTAAGGGGCTCTAGTTTATTCCTTTGTCATTAGTTTAGAACCTTCAGTGAGAATTTGTTGAATTAAATTGCTATAATTATAATGCACAAATTTAACACATATTTTAAAGGCAAAATTAACTGGTAATGTGTAAAAATTGTATAATGACCAAAAATAAAAAGAACTTAAGCTTTTCACCAAGAAATATTGTATATGATGAATAAAAAGAATATTTTCTTTCACATAAAATGTAACAAATTTCTTTAATTCATATTAATGAATATACAAAATATTATAGTTTAAATTTTTACTATCACCAAATAAGAGATATGTTCTTAGATGAAAAATAATTGAATTACTAATTGACATCTGAATATGATAGTACTAAGAATATATTTTATGAAGAAATATTATAAACAAACATTATAATCATGAAAAATAAAATTTCATTAATTTTAAAATTTAAAGACCAAGCATAAGGAACATTTTAAAATTATGTAGTTTAGAAATATAAAAGACTTATTTCAGGTGCAAGAAATTTAAGAAATTAATACTCTGTCCTTTCAAAGAATGAGTTCACAGTACTCCTGATTAATTTTCAAAAAAGAACAGAGGTCATTTAAAAATCATACTCTGTTTACAATTTTCTGCCTGGCCTCCCCTTTCCAATTATTTAAAGGTTATTTAGAAATACTTCTCACTTTTGGCACAACATAGATATTTTTAGATATTATAATTTGATCTAACTTGTTTTTTGGAACTAGAAAGAAATCTTGATATGGTATTTCTGGAATGGTAGTGATAGGAGCTTGTTAAAAGCTCTCAGTGAGGAAAATATCTATAAACTAGTCAAAATTAGAAAATACAACCATTTAAAACCTCTGGAAATTGACCAAAGACTTACAACGAAGCAAAACACATTTATTCAAAACAATCTTTGGAAACTTGGTGACACATCTATAGTCAATTGATTCTTGACAGCAATAGTAACAAGACCATGCAATGGATTTAAAAAGTGTCTCTTCGCCTATTGGTGCTGTGAAGACTGAATATCCTCACGCAAAAAATGAAGTTGAACACTTAGCTTACAACATATACCAAAATTAATTCACAATGAAACAAGGCCTAAAATTAAGAGCTAAAACTCTTAGAAGATAACTTAAGGGTAAATATTCATGACCTTGGACTTGCCAATGTTTCTTTTTTAAATATGCCACCAAAAGAACAGACAACATTAAAATGAAAAAACTTATTGAGAGGCAGAAGATATCATGAAAAAGGGTAAAATACAATCTACAGAATAGAGAAAATATATGAAAATCTTATATCTGGTAAGAGTTTAATATTCAGAATATATAAAGAACTTTTACAATGTAACAACAAAAAGACAAAGAAGCCAATTAAAAAATGGACAATGTACTTGAATCCACATTTCCCCAAGGAAGATAAACAAGTGGCCAATAAACACATGAAAACATGCTTAACACCATTAGTCACTAGGGAAATGTAAACCAAAACCACAATGATATATCACTTCCAACATACTAGGAGGTCTATACCAGCAAAAGAGAAAATAACAAGTGTTGGAAAGGATGTGAAGAAATTGGAACCCTCCTACATTGCTGGGGTATAGTAAAATGGTGCATTCCCTGAGGAAAACAGTTTAATGGTTCCTCAAAAAGTTAAACATATAAAACCCATTAATTCCAATTCCAGTTATATTCTTATAAATGAACTGAACACATGGGAATCAAACAGATAACTTGCACATGAATATTCACAGCAGCAATATTCACAATATACAAAAAGTTGAAACAATCCAAGTGTCCATCAACAGATGAATGGAAAAACAAAATGTACATGAAATGGGATATTATTCAGACATTAAAAATATATGAACTTCTGATACATGCTACAATATGGATGAATGTTCAAAACCTCATGTTGAGGGAAATAAATCAGACACAAAAGGACAAATATTGTATGATTCTATTTGTATGAAATATCTAGAATAAGCAAGTTCTTAGAAACACAAAATAGATTAGAACTGACCTTGAGGTGAAGGAAAGAATGTGGAATTATTGCTTGATAGAAAAGATTTTGTGTGTGAAAATAATTTTTGAAATAGTGGTGATAGTGCACTTTGTAAATTTAACTAATGCCAACGAAATGTACAGTTAAAAATAGAAAAAATGACAAAAACGTCCAAAAATATGTTCTCTTTGGAATCAAGCAACCCAGCAAGCAACCCAGCTATTAGTAAATCAATTCAACACATGAACTTTTTTGAAGGCTGACAATATAGATATTCTTTGTAGATTTTTCAATGTAGTTTATGACACAAAACCAGAGGGCGAATAACCAAGGATCATGAGTAAAATATTAATGAAGTAAACAATCCAATTAGAGGCACAAGTTTTGGTATATGAAAAAAATTCTATTACATGCTTTCTGCAGGAAACATACATTATACTGCGAGGTACATGTATGTAGAAAGCAAAATAATGGAAAAGGTATACCATGCAATGAGTAAGCATATGAAAGCTGGGGTGCCTCTGCTAAAATCAGATTAGATGTTAAAGCAAAAAACAGAAAAGTGTAATACTTTATAAACAATAGAAGGATCTGTCCATCAGGAAGACTCAACAATTATAAACATGTATGTACCTAACAAAAGACATGAATCTAAAACTGACAGCATATCCAACAAATTAGATAATCTAAATAAAATGGACAAATTCCTGGACACATCCAAATTACTTAAACTAACTAAAAAAATAATAGTAAATCCTAACACACCTATAACAAGTACAGAAATAAAGTAATAAAAAACCTACCAACAAAAACAGTTGGGGCTCTGTTTATTCAAATGTATTAACAATGATGATAAATCTGTGGTTTTTGACTGACGACATATTAACATATACTTTGTAGCAAGTGCAAAAGAAAGTAGGGAAGACAGAGGGATATAAGAAAAGTATATATATATGCTATTGAAATTAATTTAATACCAAATCAAATATGATTGCTATAGATTTAAGCTATTAAAATTTAACCCCATGTGAACCACAAAGAAAATACACAAAAATATATTAAGAAAGAAATGAGAAGGGATTCAAAGTGGTACAATATAAAACATAATATAAATATGAAGGTAGGCATTAAGGGAAGACTCAAGGATAAAAGAAATTAGAAAACTTACCAAGATAAAATAGAAATATAGCAGAAGAACGTGCAGTATTATCAGTAGGTTCAATAAATGGGAATGGATTAAACTGTTCAGGCAAAAGGAAGAGTCACAGAATGGATTAAAAAAAAAGCATGACCCAGGTATATGCTATTTTCAAGAGACACACCTAATTCAAAGACAAAAGCAGGTTGAAAGTGAAAGGATGAAAGAAAAATACAATGCCAATAGTAAGCAAAAGAGGTCTAGGATAGCTGTGATATTATCAGATAAAAGAGACATTAAGTAAAAAACAAATCTTACAAGAGACAAAGAAAAGTCATTATATACAGATAAAAGGCTCAATTCAATGAGAAACCATATCAATTATAAATATACATGCAACAAATGCAGAGCCCCCAAATATATGAAGCACATGTTGGCAGATTTCAACTGTGAGATATATGGTTCTAAAATATTAGGAGATTTAAATACAACACTTTCAATAATGGAGACATTGCTTATTGACAGAAGATCAACAAGGAAATAGAAGACTTAGAATATACATTAAACCAACTAGATATACTTAACATATTCAGATCACTTCCCCCAAAAGCAGCAGAATATACCTCATTCTCTAGTGCACATGAATCATTCTACAAGAGATACCATATTTTAGGTCACAAAACAAGTCTCAATAAATTTAAACAATTGGAATCATAAATGTATTTTCTCTGATGATAATGAAATGAACCTAGAAATCAATAATAGAAGAACTAGAAAATTCATATTTATGTGGAAATTAAACACCATACTCTTAAACAACCAATGGAAGAAGAAATCACAAGGGAAATTAGGAAATATTTTGAGGTGAATGAACACAGAAGCACAACATACTAAAACATATGGGATGCAGCAAAGGTCATGCTGAGAGAGAAATTTATAGCTCTAAATGCTTACATTTTAAAAAATAAATACCTAAAATCAGAAAACTAAACTTATAATTGGAAGATTTAGAAAAAGAAGAGCAAACTAAACCCAGAGTGAGCAGAAGGAAAGAAATAACACATGCTAGAATGCAAATAAATAAATAAAGAATTTTAAAAAATAGAGTTAAGAAAGCCAAACTTTGGTTTTGAAAAGATCTATAAAATAAATAGAAATATTTTTTTAAAAAAATCTTTAGCTGGATGAACAAAGAAAAAAAAGACAGAGGACTAAATAATTAAAATCAGAAATGAAAGGGGAGACATTACAACTGAACCCCCAGAAATACAAATGATTACAAGACACTATTAGGAACAAATGTATGCTAACAAATTAGATAATATAGATGACATGGACAAATTCCTGGGAAACACAAACTACCTACATTGACTCAAGAAGAAATAGAAGATATGAACAGAGTGAAAACTAGTAGAGAGATAGAATCGTAATCAAATATCTAACAATGAAGAAAAGCCCAGGATTATATGGCTTCCCAAGGAAATTTAACCAAACATTTCAATAAGAATTAAACCAATCTTGCATAAACTCTCAAAAATTGAAGAGACAGGAACATTCCCTACCTCATTTTATGATGCTAATATTACCATAATACTAAAGCCAGGTAAAGATATCAAAAGAAATGAAAATTACAGACCAGTATACTTCATGACTGTAGGTGCAAAAATCCTTAGCAAAATACTAGCAAACTGAATCCAAAAGCACATTAAAATAATTAAATACTACAATCAAGTGTTTCATTGTCCCTAGTCTGCATGTGTGGTACAACATAATAAAATCAATTATTGTAATACATCACATTAGTAGAATGAAGGAATAAACACATGATCATCTCAATTGATGAAGAGAAAGCATTTGACAAAATACAGCATCCTTCTTGATGAATTATACATAGAAAACTAGGAAGAGAAGGAAACTTTCTCAACATGATAAAAGGCATTTATGAAAAACTCATTGCCATTATCATACTCAATGGGGAAAGTTGGAAATCCTTCCCTCTAAGATTAGGAACAAGATAAGTTTGCCCACTGTCACCATAGTTATTCAACATTGGAATAGAAGTTCTAGAAAGAGTAATTAGGCAAGAGAAAGAAATAAAATGCATCTAAATTGGAAAGGAACAGGTGAAACTTTCCCTATTTATAGATTACATGAATCTATATACACAAAATCCTTAAATAGCTACAACAAAGCCATTAATATGAATATATGAATTGGCAAAGGGGTAGGTTGCAAGATCAACATGCAAGAATCAGTAGTCTTTCCATACACCAGAATTTAACAATCTGAAGAAGAAATTAAGAAAACATTCAATTTAAAAGAGTAACTAAGAATTAAACATCTAGGAATAAATCTAACCGATGAGATAAAGGACTTGTACACAGAAAATGCTAAACAATACCAGGATAAATGGAAGGATATTCAGTGTTAATGGATTGCAAGACGAAATATTGTTAAGATGTCAATTCTATGCAAAGTGATTTACAGAATCAACTAATCCCGGTCAAAATTCCAAAAGCTTTCTTTGCAAAAAATGGAAAAGGCAATCATTAAATTTCTATTGAATAGCCAACGTTATCTTTAAAAAGAACAAAATTGGAGGACTTATACTTTATTATTGTAAAACTTATTACAAATCCACAATAATCAAAATAGCATGGTATTGGCAGAAAGATAGACATATAGACCAAAGGAATGAAATTCAGAGTTCAAAAATAAACCTCAGATCGAGGGCCAACTGATTTTTCATTTGTGTGCTTAGTCCACTCAATTGGGGAAGAATAGTCTGTTCAACAAATGGTTCTGTGAGAACTGGATGTTCATATGAAGGTGGAACCTTACCTCACACCATATATAAAAATCAACTAAAAATGGACCAATGACCTAAATATAAGACTGAAAATTATAAACCTTCTAGAAGAAAACATAGGGAATCATCTTCAGACCCATGTGTTAGGCAATGGTTTCTTAGACTTTATACTGAAAGCATAAGCAACAAAGAAAATTTAGAAAAACAGGACCTCACAAAATTCAACATTTTGTGCATCAAAGGAATTTATCATGAGAGTAAATAGTCAACCTACACAATGGGAGAAAATATTTGGAAACGACATGTCCATTAAATATTTACTATTTGGAATATATATAGAAATCCTACAATTCAACAAAAAGACAAACAATCCATTTAAAAAATGGTCAAATACTTGAATAGGTATTTCTTAAAATATATATAGAAATGGCCCAAAGCACATGAAAAGATGCTCAAAATCATTAGCCATTAAGGAAAAGCAAATCAAGTCTCCATTGACATACCATTTCACATCCACCATAATGGCAATTTTTAAAAAATGGAAAATTGAAAATGTTGGAGAGTGTGGATGTAGAGAAATAGGAACATTCATTCATTGTTGGAGGGAATGTAAAATGTTGCAGCCACTGTGGTAGACACTTTGGCAATTCCTCAGGAAGTTAATGACCATGTGATCAGCAATTCCACTTCTAGATATATACTCAAAAGAATTGGAAGCTTGCACACTGATATTACAGCAGAATTATTCACAATTTTTAAAAAATGGAAGCAACTAAAGTGTGTATCAGCTGATGCATGGATAAGCCTAGTGAGGTATGTACGACATTGATGAACCTTGAGGATATCAAGTTGAGTGAAATAAGCCATATCAAAAGGACAAATACTGTATGATCTCACTGATAGGAAATAATTAGAATAAACAAATTCATACAGTCAGAAACTAGAATATAGTTTTTCAGGTGCTGGGGTGGCTGTAGGGAATGGGGAATTAATGCTTAATTGTGCAGAGTTTCTATTTGGGGTGATGGAAAAGTTTTGGTAATGGATGGTGATGATGGTAGAACAATATTGGGAATGTAATTCATTGCACTGAATTACATACTTGAATGTGTTTAAAATGGGAAATTTTAGGTGGTACATATGAAACCAGAAAAGAAATTAAAATAAGTATTTTTTTTAAAAAAAAAGAGGGTCCAAAACAAGCAGTTAATCCTAATTTAAATTATGGACTGCAGATAATATTAAAATTATAACAATATTCTTTTATCAATTATATTGAATGTACCACACTAATGCAAGGTATTAAAATAGGAGGGTATATAGGAACTCTGTATTTTCTGCATGGTTTTTCTGTAAACATACAACTTCACTTCCCAAGAAAACTATAGACCAATAGTGCTTATGAATGGACACAAGGTACTCAACAAAATACTACCAAGTTATATCCACCAATATTTTTTAAAGTATATCTCATTACCAATTGGTGTTTATTTCAGAATTTAAGACTGGCTAAACATATGATAATTAGTGTAGTAAACATACTGTGATGGTTAGTTTCATTTTTTGGGGTTTGGCTAGGTTGTTTTGTCATGGTAGCCCTGGCCAGATTGCTACTGTGAGGGCATTTCCTAGATGGATTTACATCAACAGTCAGTTGATTACCTGTATGGCTGATTAAGTCTACAATCAGCAAAGGAGATTGCCCTCAGCAATAAGGGAGGCTCCTTGTCCAATTATTTGGAGAGTATAGACAGGACTGAGGTTTTAAGAAATTATAAAGAAGAACTCTTGCCTCTACTTCATTCACCCAGATTCTTTGGGTGAGTTCACTTTCATCTTCATCAGAGTTCCCAACTAGTGACATGTCCTACAGATTAAGAATTGCCAATCCCCAGTGTTATGTGAGCCAATACACACACACATAAACACACATAAATACACGTATATACATATACATCCTGTCAGTTCAATTCTGTTTCTCAGGAAAACTGACTAACAAGTATTAGTAAAATAAAGACAAAAATCCCATTATTTTCTCAATAGCAATACATTTTACAAAATCCAATACCCTTTCAGGAATATAAGGAACCTTTCTCAACAAGAAAAAGTACATTAATGAAAAACTGACAGGTAACAGAAAATGACATATAACACTGCACTTGATGAAAGAATGAATATTTTATCTCTAAGATAAGAAACAAGACAAGGATGTATACTCTTGTATACTCTCAGGAATTTTGTTTAACATTGCACTGGAGTTTCTTGCTGGGTTGCTTAGGCAAGTATATAAATAAATAAATAATTGGCATCCATAGTCAAAAGGAAGAAGCAATAA
>PVKH010027850.1:0-12942 GCA_004027955.1 Chaetophractus vellerosus | reverse complement strand
TATAAGGGGGATCAACTGGTATATATGTCTTTTACATCCACAGAAGACCAAACCCAAAAAGACTAATACATTTACACAGTTAGGGACAGATTTGGGACCAGAAATTAGGGCTAGTGCTCTTTCCAATTTATCCTGCCATTAATTGAAGTAAATGTGACTGTGAAGTGAAGCATTTTATTTTTTTAGCACATTCTTGGTATTGACACATCGTGATCAACTGTGAACATTCAAAATAACCAGAGTTTTCAAAAAGAACTTGCAACAGAAGAATTTTAATGAAATAGTAAAATAAAAAAAAAACCCACCCCAAAATAAAGATGAAAACTAGTGGCAGAGTGAGTTTTTCCTTCTCCTAAAAAAGATTATATGCAAAGAGCATGAGAAAAAAAAGAAAAGGAAAGCAAATTCTAGTCCCTTTATTTTCAGGAATAGAAATGAATGATTTCATTGGATTATTTGGCCAATGGAATTTGGCAAAGGCAGTCTTTTCTCTTTCTTCATTAAAAAAAAATGACAGTTTTTCTCATTATGGTGTTTTAGAAGGCATTCGTTGCTCCATTGTAATATTGCTTACTTTAGAGGATTTCTCTTCAACCGAGTGGATCCGCAGTGAAAGGACATTGCCAAGTTGATCTAGTTCCTCAATCACTGTTTTGACAATGATTTCTTCTCTTGAGTCTAAAATAAAATGAATGAAAGTTTTAGTGCTCATTCTCAACAGGTTGAAAGGTATTCAGTCGTTATTGGCATGCTTTTAAAAAATGTTCCCTTTTTCAAGTTTGCAACAAATTGAGATAAAATAGATTGAAATCAATGCTTAGCAACGTCCTGGACTATCTTTCTTATATAACCACTGCTTTTAGAGTAATGGGGCTTGAAAGAGTAAATGAAACATGGATTAAAAAAAAAAAAAACATAAGTAGTGGTCAAGTACAAGCCTGGAGCAAGTAATGCTGTCTTCTTTTAAAGACCTATTTGCACTATTTTCATGATTTAAAATAAAATAACTCTTTTATCAAAGCATCAAACCTGTGAAAATATTAGGTTCTAGGTAAATAAGATGTTGGGGGATTGTTTCCCCATTTCAGTAATTGTATAATTTGACCACGTCTCTTCTCCAGGAATATAAAATACAATATTCAGAATTGTCATAATGATCCCTCATCCTTTCATTCATCAGAACTGAACTTAGAAACAAATTTTATTTTGTTTTCTTATTTAACAGAACTGCTAGAGTTTAAAAGATTTACACCAATTAAAAAAAAAAAATGCTTCTGTACCTTTCACTTCATTTCTAGAATTTCCAGGCCCACTTCCTTTTGATTTGTAACATGTGGATTTGCTTCCTCTGTGAAGAAAATAGCAAATTATTTCATTTTTTCTTCATTAGAGAGTTCAGAAATAACCTTGAATTTGGAATGAAGGTTATGGATTCTAGTTTCAGTAAGGCTCAATTTCCTCTTATGTTTGAGGGATATTAGTAAGCTTTTTGAGGCTTCAACATAATGAAAGAAGAGATTAAATGGATGTTTCTGATCAGAAATTCCCTTGTCTTCTTCTACCTTTTCAGTCACTCTACCGGTCGAAGAACAAGTCTGTAGTGCCTACTGTGGAGAAGGTACTGGGCCAGGTGCTGTGGAAAATATAGAGGCAAGACTCAAGCAATTTACACTTTTGAAAATAAAATAAAATATGCGTGTAGAAAGTTATACAATGTGTGCTGGAGAGAAGTGAAACCCGAATGGAGTAAGACAAGCTCTTTGTTCTGAGGATTCTTTTGAGAATAGGGACAGAGGGACTGGTCCTGGCCTTGAGTATGCTCAAGATGCTACCTACTCGTGGTCTGGACATGGCCACGCAATTAATAGGAGCCACCGATTACTGAGGACCTTCTGTGGGCAAGGCACTGCCCCAAGCACTTTACATACGTAATGAGGCATTGTGGTTAAGAGGAGTTAAGAGCACGGTTTTGCTGTTACTGCAATTTTTTCCAGTGAGGAGGCTGGGGCTTGAGTAGATTAAACGTGTGCTCAAATTCTTCCGGCTAGTGTGACTCAAACTGGAGCTGCATTCCGGGACTGTTGCTCTTGGCCCCTCCAACGGACTCTTCCTGTATCCTCATTGCTTATCTTTCCAATGAAAATGTAATAATCCACTTAGGACAGGGTGCATGTGGGGTCACTAGTGCAGTATTAATAAAATAGAGTCTGCTGTTATAAGAAATGGGCTTCAACACTAAATCGGAGAAAGCAAATTTTCCTCTGGATTGCAGTACTAGAATTGTTCAATATTCTATTTTTAAATATCCTTTGTATTATTCTAGATAAAAATCCTTTATATACTTTGAAATTTGATTTCACTGCCTGTTTTCATTCCACTTGGATGCAATAATTAATTTTAATAAATTCCTGAGTATATGTGGCTATAATCGTTAGAGTAGGAAATGCTAGGATATAATACTGACATACAGAGAAAACCTAGTAGATGTGAGATTAATTTTTTTCAACAGTTAATATACACCTTTTTCCTTCCTCTATTAGGTTGCAGTAAGTTTCTATTTCCTTCTCTAAAAAGAGTTTCATGTCTAGAAGCTTTTCACAGCCCCACGCCTGGCCTTCTGCCTCTGCTCGAATCCGTTGCAGTTGTTCCTCCATCGCCCCGATCTGATCCTGGATTTGCTGGAGCTGGAGGCAGTAATTTCCTTCGATCTCAGCCAAGGCACATTCATAGGAATGTTTCTGAAAGAAGAACAAAGCAAGTCTTGAATGTGTGAAGAGAAACCACACATTTATCTTTTAAACATCCTCAATGTGGCAAGAAATATTTGTATAAGATCTAAATTTTTTCCATTGAAAAATCAACATTAGTGGGTTTTTTAAAAAAGCATTTCCCCTCCATCAAAATAGTCATTTCTCAATTTTTGGGATTGGCGAGTTAAAAACAGTATTGTTTTTGGACAGAATTCTTGATGTTTAGTTAATTTATCTATACTATAAACAAGTCATATTATATATAATATATTTAGTCATATACATGGATTGATAGACAGATAGAGACACACACACACATTCAGTTCAGTGGTGATTCCTACGTACCACAGCCATGAGGGACTGAAGTTCTATTTCCAGGGTTTGGAGATTGCGTTTCATTTCCGTCAGCTCGTTTCTGGCTGCCGTGGCCACTCCCGCGTCCTCAGAAATCTGTTGTTGCAGCAATGCACTCTGAAGCGTAATGGTCAGAAGGTTAGTGGCCAGCTTGGTTGTCTACTGACCAAGCCCTTCGTGTGTCAATTGCCATGGATGTACCTTCTCGTTAAAACAGGCCTGGGCATCTTTGCGGTTCTGCTCAGCCAAGTCCTCGTACTCAGCCCTCATGCTGTTCAACAGGGCAGTTAAGTCCACTCCCGGGGCTGCGTGCATCTCCACATTCACGTTCCCCCCTGCCGCACCCTGGAGGACCTTCGTTTCCTGGCAAAGCGATCAGTATCAATGGTCAAGCTAGGGTTTTCGATAGCTACGTACACTCTGCTGTGAAATGAGCAGAGGTGATCAGACCCTGGACCAGGCCAGTCTGCAGGGCTCCTTACCTCCTCATGATTTTTCTTGAGGCATGTTAGCTCCTCAGTGAGCATTTCACACTGTGTCTCCAGGGCACTTGTACAAAAGGCCAGCTCATCCCGCACTCTGCGAAGACTTTTGATGTCGGCCTCAACGCCCTTGTGCAGAGCAAGTTCATTTTCATACCTTTAAGGGTTTCGAGGTGCTTGAGAATTTTAATTGTAGGCAAATGCAAAGCGTAGTGCTTTAAGTCATTTTACATGCTGAAGTGTGTGATGTTGTGTACATACTTCTAGAGCTTTTTGCAATGGCAAGCAGAACGGTTTGAGATACCTATTGATCTATGAATATTATCTGGGGGCAGTTATTTCTTCAGAGTTGATTTTTACCATCCAATGTGCTTAACAGTTGAATAAAATATTGTTAGATATTTAAAATTTATGCTAGTTCTTTTTTGAATGATAAGGTCATATTTAATCCACTTTTTTTCATTGATGTAATTTGGCTTTATTTAAAAATTTGGTTTTAAATGCAAAAGATAGGTTCTTTAACCCAACTGTAGTATTTTTACCTTTATTAAAATTAATTACTATATTTTCACCTACTTCAGCCTGAAGTCATCAGCAGTCAGTCTGGCATTGTCATTTTGTAGAACAACACTGGCATTACAGGTGGTCACGGAAATAATCTAAATAGGGTATATTGCGCAAAATGTTAAATACCAAAAGTTATGGGAGCCTCCAGATTTCAGTGTGAGTCTATATTTTCTTAGCTCTGCAAGCATCTATTTTAGTATCACTATTTTTCTTTATTAAGAGCCTAGATTTTCTTCAGATGGTAAATGTTCAGAGCTTAAGAGCCAAAGTGTAAGCTTTTACGATCATGGATACTTTCATTACTTTTGTTCAAAAAGTATGAGCTAAACACAAGAACAACAAAGTAATTATATCTATTTTTAAACTGTTTCTCTTTCATTAATTCCACAAATATTTATTGCCAGGCACTGCCCGAAGTACCAGGAAAAAGAGTGAACACATTCTGCATCATGTAAATTTATTAAGCCCATTTAAAATTTTCTTTAAGTTACGCACACCCAACGTCTGTAGTAAAAGCCTGCAAATCCATATTTCTTACCTGCTTTTTAAGATCTTCAGTGATTGAGAAATATCTACTATAGTCATGATCAAGCTCCGGGCAAGAGCTGGGCCCATGTTTTTCATACCAGCCTTTGATCTTCTGCTCTAGGTCTGCATTTGCCTCCTCCAGAGCTCGCACATTCTCCAGGTAGGATGCCAGGCGGCCGTTGAGGTTCTGCATGGTCGCCTTTTCATTTCCAGAGAGGAGGCTGTGCTCATTTCCAAGAAAACCCGCACAGAACCCACTTCCCAGCCCTCCACCACCGTTACAGAAGCCTCCTCCAGAAGAAACACCCCCAAGAGCACAAGAAAATCTGCTCCCTGCTCCCGACCCACCACACACATTTCCAGCCCCAAAGCCTGTTCCTCTACCTGACAGCCTAACAGAGCCAGCTCCGGAGCACATCCGCCCGGAACCACTAGAAAGTCGGAAAGCCATGGCGACAGGATAGCTGAGTGACCCTTTCCCAGAGAGGAGCAAAGCCAAAATATACCGTCCATAGAGGTTAGCACCATTTGGCCTTTTATAGGATTCGGTGGGTCATTTCAGTCTTAATTATGCCAAACTGTAAAAAATATTACTTGCACATTAATTGTTGTTTTCCATAATTGGGTGATTTTTAATAGTGTCCTGTCTGTAGGTGGAAAGGTGCCCAAGGATATTTTTTATATATTAAAAAGTTGCCATGTGGAGTAATACTAAGTCATAGTCTCAAAGGTCAGAATTAAATATGAGTAAATGTCCATCTTTCTGACCTCTGGAATAGATTCTAGTTTTTTTTTTCCTCTGTATAACAAAGAATTAACAATTCAAATGAGAAATGCCTACTGCTTTTGTCCTGCAAATGCTCATGACTATCTATTATTCCACTTTATTGAGTGTTTTCCTTCTTATTAAAATCAGACACTCAATATCTATTGATCCTTTGGTAGTGGGAGGTTTTTAAGTTGATTTTTAAAGTTGAAAACGGAAATAATTGAACTCCTACTGTACTGTGTTTATTAATTTCTCCAAAAATTAACAAATATGTGATGTTAATAGGTAATTATTTGTATAGAGACTTCTTGGTTTAGTCCAGGGGCAGAATGTCTATTCAACCAACTTCTGAGTCTCCGAAATGGTCTCCCCCCTACCTCAGAAATATTGTCTGAGCTGTCTTTTAGTTGGAATTCATGTATTTAATTATGAATTATTTTGAGAGGTAAGCTTCATGTTGCTAAGTGGGGAGGAAAATATATAAAGGAAAAGGGTACTTCCATCACTACTGAGAGAACCAATAATTATAATCCTGGATGGAAGATTGGTTGTCGTAGAGAAACAGACTCTTCTTACCTTAATGTCCATGGGAAGTTTTCTAGTCTGGTTGTGCTTCATTTCCTCGTTCAGCAAATGAAAGAATAACATTGAAGAGTCTCAAATAAATGTTGAGCAGTTCCAATAATTAATGACTATAAAATAGTCTAAAGTACACGAACACTTTGTAAATGTTAGTTATTCTAATTATTATAATAAAGTGAACATGTCAGACAGGGTTAGGCCTCTATCAGTTACAATGGTATAAATTGATTGGCTAACTGATTACAGGTTTAGATAATTTTGAAACAGTCTTTTTTTTTTTTTTCTGAATGAGATTTTTCAATGTTGTGGATAGCTAATACTTTGAAAAAGTCCAATATTATTGTCACTAAAAGATATGGAATATTTGGTGGAATGGAATGCTTGGAATTTTTTGACTCAAAATATTTTAAGATAATATAAAAATGTAATTTGGACCATTGGCACATGTTAAAACAATGCATGATAAGTTAAGAGATGTATATCATAATCAGAGCCTGGTTATTGATTTTGTTGTGACCTGGTCAAATTTTATCTTTTGCCCATATTTTCCATGGATAAAACAAGAAAAACAGAGCATGTTGTTAGTATGATAAGGCTTGAGGTTCTTGGGTAAGAGAGATTATGTGACTGCAAAGTATTATTAACATAATCTTTTTATCTCTAGATAGTTTATAAATACTAATTAACTCAGTCTTTTGTGAAATAAGTATCTATTATTATAATCATTTTGGAGATGAGCTGGCTGTAAAGCTAAGTGACAACACAGATCACAAAGCATTTCTATATCAAAGCAGGACTGGAATGTATGATGCTTAACTTCTTTTGAAATGTTGTCCCTGATTTACTAATAAGAGCAAGTCCCTTGAATTTTCTTAATAACAGCTTTCCTCTAAGTTAATTTCTTACTAAAAAATTTTAGGTCTGTCTTAGTCTCTTCTAGAAATGACGAATAAATCTAACAAATTCTTTGGGCCACTTCTATATACATATTTCTTCCCTGAGAGGGGTTATTTTATTCATGATAAGAAATAGGTGCTCAGCTGCATACCATTTATCATTTCTTGAGAATCTACTAGGTATTAGAGCATTATTTAATGTGTATGTTGTAGTTTCTCCAAATAATTGAACTGACTTGAAGTTTAAGTTACGCAGTGTTCCTTCTTCTGGGATAAAGTTTTTCATTACATTATCTTATTCTAATTGTCTTATATTAATTTTTCCCCGATAAATTTAGTGTTTAATTTCAAATATGCTTCAACATCTTTTGCCATTGTTTAAAATTCACTTTCTTACATTTCTGTCAGCCAAGTTTAGAAAAGCAATTTTCTTGAACACGAATGAGGTTTTTTTTTTTTTTTTTTTCTGAGAATCAGATTCTGGTGTGCTAATTCTTCCATAAAATGGCTTTCCTGGTTTGTTTGGGAGGAAGGGGACTCTGGTGGCTTTTTCTAATCTCAGACTGGCTGGAGTTGGGATGCACTTAGTTTTCTTAATCCTTTTTCTTGCTAGAAGGAAGGTGGAACCATAAGGTCCTCACTAGCTTGGTGTTAGGTAGCGTTTAAGCACATAGTCCCTGAGCCAGATTGCCTGGGTTAGTATCCCATCACCTCCAGTTATTAGCGGGGCAAGTTATTCAACTGCTCTGTGCTTGGATTCTTTCTCTGTAAAATGTGGACCAAAATAATACCTACCTCATAGGGTTGTTGTGAGGATTAAATGATGTTTAGAACAGTGCCTCCTAGCACGTAGTAAGTGCTGGTTTTCAATTATTATTGATTCTTCCCTGGAAGTTATTTTTTAAAATCCTGAATATAACCACTCATTCTCTCAACCTGATTCTAGTGAAAAGAGTTTATTCCCTGAGATATGACTGGTTGGTAGTGAGGCATCTCAAATATTGAGTAAATCTGAGCTAAATGCTTTTGATAAGGAACCATGTGGTTGGATGTCTTCTTTTCCTGATTTTGATAAACTGCTTCTAGGATTGTAAGGGTAGATACTGGGAGGAAGGGTTAATTAGAAAGTTAAGTGGAAAGGGGAGTATTTGCCTTAGGTTCACTTAGGCATTAGGTATATGTGGGGGAGAGAGGAAGGAAGACATTTTAAAGTCATTGTGATTCAATTGTCCTGAGCCAGTTTTGATGATTCAGCAAAACAGTACCAGCCCAGAGAAAAACCTGCCATTGTCATTCCTGTTATGGGATTGGGATGGGGGAGCCAAATTCCTCACTGTCAAAGGGGCATAGGAGGGTTTTCTGCTGAGTCTATACCCCCTCCCATCCTCACCAAGCCTTGGACCACAAGTTAGAGAAATAGGTTCATTGACTGTAAACATTACATTTTATTTCAGCCAAAGTTGTTTGACTCGAAAGAGTGACATGTTACTCTATAGTCTTGGATGGCAAAAACTAAGTGGAGTATTTGTGAATTTCCATCCTCCTGGCAGAGTGGTCACGTTATGAATGAGACACCCATTGGAATTCTCCACTTACCCTGCTCCCCAACCTTCTTTTCCCTCATACTTTCATTTCTGACCATTTGAGATTTGAAATCCTTTATTTTTAGGATGCTTCCGATTCTTGGTCTCCTTCTTTCCACTTTTATGAGCACGTTGAGCTCAGGGATTGAATTTTATTGACGTTTTATTCTCCTTACTTGGCACTTAGTGTGTACTAAGTAAGTATTTATTAAAGGAAAATTAAGATTTTACAGAGATGTGAAAAAGACTCCAACTAGTTTTCCTGTTAAACTTACTAGTGACTTGTGAAGACCATTGAATAAAACAGAAGAAATTAAAAACAAAGTGCAGCTCCCATTGGGGAGAGGGGTATATTTAAAATGCAAAGATTAATCAGAACCAGTGAAGGTGACTTGCAACAGGTAGAACTTTTATTGAAACACCACCACAGAGAAAACCAAAGAAATGTTATTATTCTAAAAATAATTTGTCTTAATTCATTGGAAAAAATAGCAGAAGAATAAGAGGGTCCTTATGTAGGAATCTAGTTTTAACTTGGTATTTTAACTTAGGGTTGCTCCTTTTCTGGGGTTGAAGTTCAGGAAGGAACTCTCTGTTCACTCTTGATGTTGTTGACTTTGGTGGAATTCTCTTCCATTGTGTGAATTCTGGATAAGAGAACTTTGCCTCGAGGATCTATTTCTTCAAGGACCGTTTTAACCATGGTGGTTTTAGATGAATCTAAAATGACATGTATGAAATGTTGAAACTTATCAAATAGATAAGAGGGAAATAATTAACTCACCATTTGAAATATACTCAAATAAACATTAAGTGCCAACACAGCTTTTGTTTACCTTTTATCTGATTTCCTGGCGCTCCATAGCCTTTTGATTTAACACAAGAGCTGTGAAAATATGAGGAGCTTGCATTATTTTTTTCTCTCTCTTTCGCTGAGAAAACTGAACAATGACTTAAGATGGTAGTTCAATGAATTCTGAAATAACGCTAGGAGGGGTTTTATGTGCACATGACTTGGATCACAGATGCTTTGAACTTGATTTCAAATAATCTTTAATAATCTTAATTTTACCAATAGAAGCGGACTTACCCATCTTCTCCATCTATCAGGTGGCAATAGGTCTCGATCTCCTTCTCCAGATGGACCTTGATGTCGAGGAGCTGCTCGTGCTCAAGTTTCTGGCCCTCGGTCTCCGTTCTGACCTGGTGCAGCTGCTCTTCCAGGGCCCCGATCTGAGCCTGGATCTGTGCGAGCTGCTCACAGTAGTTGCCTTCGGTCTCCGTCAAGGAGCACTCCAGGGAGTGTTTCTGTGGGTTAGCAAGACAGTTGAGTAGAAAATGGCAGTGTTGTTTTAGAATAAGAGATATTTAAGAGAGTTACCCTTACATAATGCACATATCCATATTCATGCAAAAGATACCACTTGTTCAATATTAATTGTTGCCTTTGTTAGATGTCATACTGTTTTTCTATTTGACGATGACATAGTTGGTGGTGAATGTTACTCATATGCCTAGGTGTTAGAAAAGTTGAGATTGTTTCCTCATAGGGCACAGTCTAAAGCCCCCTCCCATCACCAATACAGCCTGAGCTTGTAGGGTCTGGCACAGTTTGCCACTTTCCCTCGGAACGAAAGTTCCTCTACACTTTTGCTACCTCATTTCTAATCATGTGATGGCTTTTTCTCATGAGGACTGTAGCTCCTCTATAAAAGAATATCCTATAATGGATGGTATAAACTTTTAGAATGATTCAAAGAAAATAATTACTTTTTTAAGAAAGATTTTAAAGAGTTTGATTCACAGAGGGACACATGGAATAGAGGTAAAGTCCCAATTTTATATAAAGTCCCAATTTTATATACATTCACAGCCTTTTTGGTGGTTAAACTCTGGAAGTTTATCAACCACATTGGAAAAAGTATAGAATTTGGAATTAGAAAATTTGGAGAGGAATTCTAGATCCTTTGTATCTGTCTGTGGGACTGTGGGCAAATTACTTAACTTCTTCGAATTTCAGATTCTTCTTTTGGAAATAATGACATTATTCCACCCTGCCCATACTCTAGGGTTGTTGTGAGACTCACATGTGGGTGAAAGTGCTGGGCAAATCCTTAATGAAAAAGGTTATTATCATTATGCATGTTTAGCTTTACACTTAACCTTCATTCCTCTACTTTGCTTTTTGTTTATGCCACTTGAAAAAGAACTTGTAAGTGCTTATAATTAAGTGACCAAAAGGAATGCTAGATAAAGAAGCTAGGAATGTAAAAGTAGTTTTGCTCTCCACGGATTTTTGAGCTTTTGAGCTTTTGACTTGGGAAAGAAGATTCAGAGAGAATCTTCTGAAAGAGAAAACAGAAATTTTGAGTACCTCAAAATTATCGCAAAGGCAAAAGAAGATCCTAATGGGTAAAATGCAAATATATTTTATTTCATAATAAATAGTAATTAACGAGTTAAAGCTAAAATAAGTAATGTCATCTGGAAGAAGTCCCCTGCTATTTTTTCGAAGTTTCTGAAGCACGTCTGTTTTGTAATTTTTACTTACCATCGCTAGAAGGGACTGAAGTTCAATCTCCAGAGTTTGAAGAGTACGTTTCATCTCAGTCAGTTCGTTTCGCGCCAAGGTGGTGGCACCGGCATCGTCGGAAATCTGCTGCTGCAGGGATGCGCTCTGAAACGTCACAGGTCAAGAATCCCTGTTACGAAATGTTTGCTGCACCAGCACCCTGGGCCATGTCAGCTCGCCGCAGCTGGGCTCACCTTCTCGTTGAACCAGGCCTCAGCCTTCCTGTGGTTCTGCTCAGCCAGGTCCTCGTACTCAGCCCTCATGTTGTTGAGCAGAACCGTGAGGTCCACCCCCGGGGCTGCATTCACCTCCACGTTCACGTTGCCCCCAGCTGCACACTGCAGAGCCTTCATTTCCTGAAAGAGATTTGTTTGAAGAAATTGGGATCTGAATATTTTTTTA
Source organism: Chaetophractus vellerosus (assembly GCA_004027955.1). Classification (NCBI taxonomy): domain Eukaryota; kingdom Metazoa; phylum Chordata; class Mammalia; order Cingulata; family Chlamyphoridae; genus Chaetophractus; species Chaetophractus vellerosus. The sequence continues at coordinate 1,457 of PVKH010027850.1, read as the reverse complement.
AAGAGCCAGATGGACATGAGCCACATGGTAAGAAATCTTTTTGTTTTGAGGAGGATGAATAGAAACATTTCAAACAATCGAAGCTGTGTGGAGAACTTGAAAGTTCCTTCTTGATGTTACATTTACCACTTGAAATTAAGTTTAAAATTTGGGAGGAGGAGGATTGTGGAAGTGAGGGAGGAAGAGCACTTGCCTCCTCGTGATTCTTCTTGAGGTAAGCCAGCTCCTCGCTCAGAGTTCCCAGTTGTATCTCCAGGTCCGTCCTGCACATGGACAGCTCCTCCAGGACCCTGCGCAGACTGTTGATATCCGCCTCGACGCTCTGGTGAAGGGCCAGTTCATTTTCATACCTCAGAAGAATGTTTGAAAGTTCCATCACATTAGTCAAATCATTTTTCAGATCATAAAGCTGTTAAGATATACTTAAAACTTCAGGAAGAAGTTCCTTCCTAATGCAATAAATACATTTCTTTGAAGAGGAATACTCGTTTGTTTATGTTAGCCCCAAATTTCCCAAATACTGTACATGGTAGGCTCAAGATTGCTATTCCACTAGGCTTTCCAATATTCACTTGGTTTAAACAAACAAAAACAAAAGAATTAAGCCGACTTTATGTAGTTTAAATAAAAGAGGGAATTGCTTAGGTAACTCTTTTCCATTTCTTTTCAGCTCTACTTACTTTAGCCTGAAGTCATCCGCTGTTAGTCTCGCATTATCATTTTGCAGGAGAACATTGGCATTATTTGTAGTTGCAGAAATTATCTGATAAAGGGGGAGTCAGTTAACAGTGAGGAAATATATATATATATATATATGTATATATATATATTTATTTATTTAAAATTTCCCTGAAGTGAAGTCACCTGTGAAGTTATAGTAATAGTTCTGTCATTCTGTCTCTAATATTAAGGTAATTCTTTTGAAAATGGGAAATTTAAGTATGGGTTATTTTACTCCCCACACCCACCTTTTTAAAATCCTCTTTTTTAAAAAAGAAAAGCTTATACAGATAGAGCTGAAGACATTGGGCAGTTATTGATGTTTTAATATTACAAAAAGCATCAACATGCATACTGAATGCTAGAAGAGGTTCAAAGATTAGAGCCTTAGTACAAATTATTTTTAATATTCATAGTGAACCACCAAAATTCAGAAGCTGAGAGCAAAGTCCTACAGTTTGTGAAAGTTCATGTATGCGTGTGTATGTAGGGCTAAATGTTCGCATGACGTGGTTCTTACCTGGTTCTTAAGGTCATCAATTATTGGGAAGTATCTGCTGTAATCGTGATCAAGGCCACGGCAAGAACCAGGCCCAAATTTCTCATACCACCCCTTGATCTTCTGCTCCAGGTCGGCATTGGCCTCCTCTAGTGCTCGCACATTGTCCAGGTAGGAAGCCAAACGGTCGTTGAGGTTCTGCATTGTCACCTTCTCGTTGCCGGAGAGGAGACCGTGT
>PVKH010027849.1:0-12942 GCA_004027955.1 Chaetophractus vellerosus | reverse complement strand
CCCCGCGCCCACTTCTCGCGAGGTTTCGCCCCCCGCCCCCTCCGCGCGCACCCGGCGGGGGCGGCTGCGGCGATGGCTGCGCTGCGGAGGCTGCTGTGGCGGCCGCCGGGCACTCGCCCCCCGCGCTCGCCTCTCCCGCCCCTGCCGGGGCCCTGGGGGCGGCCCGGGACGGCCTGGGGCTCTGCGGGCCGGCCCTCGCCCTGCGGCGAGGAGGACGCGGCGGCGGCGGCCCGGGGGCGGCGGCGGCGCTGGGCGGAGCTGAGCATCGCGGCGGCGGCCGGCGGGGGGCTGGTGGGCCTCGCGTGCTACGGGCGGTACCGGGACCCCGCGGCGCCCGCCGAGCCCGAGGACCCGGCCCACGGCCGGGGGCTGCTCCCCATCCCGGTCGCGGCTGCCAAGGAGACGGTACGTGGGGAGCGCGCTGGGCGGGGGCGCCAGGTGTGCGCCTGCGGGCGGGGGCGCGGGGGCGGCCAGGTGTGCACCTGCGGGCGGGCGGCGGCCGTGCGGGGCGCGGGGGCAGGGGGGTGGTCGCAGGGTGGGGACCCCCTGCCCGCGAGGCCCGGCGTCCTGGGCCGGCGGCGCCGGGAGGGCACCCGCGGGCGTCCAGGAGGCGGGCGGGTGGGGCGAGGTCCCCAGAGCCCCCTCCGGGTCGTGTGGAAGTTCCTTAGGCCCTGGGGACCAGCCTCTTGCTGTGGGTCTGAAGGAATGAAGATGTCACGAGACTGGAAAGGGAAAAAGCAGACTGTTCAGAAAGGGCATCCTCTCCCTGCCCTCTCCCCTCCCTCCTGCCCCCCAAATCCACTCTCTGGGGTGGAGGCAGTAAGTCAGATAAATGGTGGGGAGGGAGCTGTGAGCGGAGCCCCTCCTGCAGAGGGGTCGCTCGTGAAAACGCTCAAGGGCTCAGTGATCGCTGAGATAGCGGAGGTGAGTGGAAGGCAAGGGTGAGCAAAGGGGTGATGTTTATCTTATCCGTGTGCTTACTAAATAGGTAAACGGCAAAGGGAATATCTAGGGAAATTTCCCTAGAGAGACTAGAAGAGTGCGAAAGACGTACGTGAAAATAGTTTAGAAAGGGCACTATCTTTTTAATTTCAATGAAATGTATTCAGCTTTTTGGCTTTCCCCGTGTATATGGTGGTGAGCTGAAAAGTCCTTTTGGTGAAGGCTGGTGTTACATTTAGGTCTGGAATTTGCTTTATGGACCTTCTAGCAGCAAGTCACAAGCAAACAGCATTAAGTACTTTTATACAGGAATCCCTGAAATACTGGCAGGTGCCCTCCCCTACACATGCACTTCTGTGGTTTAGGAGGAAGAATGGCATTAAACTTGTGTCGTAATTGACCAAGTCAGAGATTTCAATCAACCACAGTCAGTCTGGGAACAGATAAACAAGATAAGGAGCATTCAAGTAGAATTTTCTTTTTTTAAAATTACTTTTACTTTTAAAGTTGAGAGACAGTATCTTGCAATTTAAAAAAAATCAGACTCAGAAAGGTAGCACTCTGCCTCTACCAACTTCTCAGAGCCTGTTTCATCATCTGTAAACTTACTCTGCCTTCCCTGCTCCTGGTTCCCACGTCCACAGCCTTCCTGGGGTTCTGTACAACCAACCAGCGTACTTCCATATGGTCTTCACAGTCCCCAAGAAGGGCCTCTGATCTCTTATGTCAGTTGCCATGCCTCCATCTCTTCCATTTTATAAAAAGTTGATGGGTTATTTTTAAGTGATTTGGTACCCTCTCCTTTTCTTTCCTAGTCCTTGTGTTTTCACACCTTTTAAAAAAATTCATTGGCAGTGATTGTAGTGTGGCTAGGGAAGGACGATGTTGAACGAGACTCATGGGGTCAGTCTACCCTGTGTTAGAGATCTTATTTTAAACCTATGCTCTTGCTGCATTTATCATGCTGGTTTGATTTTCCTGAAGGTGTGGAAATAATTCCTTTTGATGTCTAAAACTGTGGCTAAGAACCTTTGATTTATAAAGACTGAACATAGGCCTGGCTTATAAATTAAACTGTATGTATTAAAAGAATAATTTGGCTGATGGGAGTGAACAGCAATGAAATATAGTATATTTCCATAGCCTTGAAGATTCTTGTTGTTTTAGAGACACTGGCTCCGAACTTCCAATAGAGGGCTTTTTCACCTCCATGGTTTTATTAAAATACCTTTGTGTATCCTTTGCTCCCAAATAATATATTTTTTCTAAATATTTGTTAATTTTGTCTTCTCTGCTTGTCTTAGCCCTTTAAGAGAAGCACTTTGTGGCTGTTGGTCAGCTTTATATCTTCCATGCCTGGTACAGAGCTTAGACCTGGGAGACACGCAATAAATATTTGTGGAATGCATAAGCCCATGCTTATTTGCATGGGACATACACATTGAAAAGGCACAACTGCGTTCTGTGAGAATTTATAGTTTGTATTTTGTTCTGTTAAAGTAGTTATTTATAGAATTCAAATTGGGAGAACTTCAATCAAGGTCAGAATTCCAGGCTTTGGGAGACTAAATCATGTGACATTGTATTTATTCTAATTGTGCAAGTTTGGCTTGCCAGAATTTTTCAGTCAACCATGGCCTTGTACTTATTAAATTATCAAGAGATGTTGGCAAGATTCTGTTTAGAACCTTGTAGTATTAGCTTTAAAGCAACAATTAGTGGGAAATTTTTTGTTATAGAATTGCCGTTTTATTTCAGGTTCAGAAGAAAAATCTGTTAGATTGCTTATCACTTTAATCCAGTATTTTATTTCTTATACAGAGTTGTGTGATCCATTTTATGAGTTGTTCATTTTAAGAAGCTTTAAGCAACTTAGTTCAGAGTTTTGCTCTGGGGTAAAAAATGAGTCAGAACAATTCTTGTGTCTCTTTTCTATATTCATACAATTGCTAATAATCATACATTTCTAATTTTCTTTCATTGAATATATTTCTAACCTCATTTTCTACATTCTTTTCAATATTGAAGAATTTGTCAGATTTGTAAAAGAAAAAGAGTCCTAATTTTTTTTAATGGTGAGGGGAGTCACATAGATAATTGGTTAATTCTGTATTGAATAAAATTGTTAAGTAGAAAACTAAAATAGGTGGTATCCTCTTTTGATTTCTTATATCACCCTGTGACAAATAAGTCCACCAGAAATAGATGCACATACATATAACAATTTAAGTGTAGAATTTTTTTTCTAAGTAAAAGAATAAAATTTAGAAGATTTTAGATAACAATATGTCCTTTTTCTGGTTACACCAAACGCAGAGTTGTAGAAATACATGCACTTTTTTTCTGAGTTGAGATGTGTACTAGGGTTCTCTAGGGAAGCAGAATAGACAGGATATATGTGTGTGTGTATATATGTGTGTGTATTATGTAAATATTATGAGTTTTTTTTCCTTAGAAATTGGCTCACATGAATGTGGGGATGGGCAAGTTCACAGTCTGTAGGGCAGGCTCCAAGCTGGGAACTCTGATGAGGTTTTTGATGATTTCCCCAGGAAAGGTGGCTGGCTAAAATAGAGATGGAAATTCTCACTTCTGTCTGCTGTAATCATCATTTCTTCTTTTAAAGCCTTCAATGGATTGTATGAGACTTTTCTCGTAGTTGAAGGCAGTCTCCTTAGTTGGTTGTAGATGTAATCAGCCATAGATGCAATTAACTTACTGTTGATTTAAATCCACAGAATACCTCACAGTAACAATCAGGCCAGTGCATTCTTGACCAAACACCTGGACACCATAACCTAAGTTGACACACAAACATAACCATCAGTCTTCTACCCCTCGTCAACTTGGCAGGCACATACATCTCCTTAAACCATACTAATCTCTAAATAAAAACAATAACAGTCATATTTTTGCCTAACAGTACTCAGCTGTCCTGCATACAGCTGGAATCACACTAGGGTGCAAGTCCTTTGGTAATACTCTTAAACTTGATACCCTACAACTTAAATACTACAACATGAAACTAACACAAGTTATGCCTTATGATAAGGGGATAAGCTAGGGGGGAAAAGCCAAAGATACTTACTTTATGTAAATAGACAAAAATACTCAAAACAAGGAAGAAATATTTGTAACCATTAAAGTCCTCGTTTCTGTAACTGGTCACATTTATCACTACCTTCTTCCACTACTCATTCCATATTCTCTTTATGGAATGCACCTCAGCTGTCCATGGTTCTTTTCCTGGTGGGGTGACACAAACCTTCATTCCTGAAGTTTCTGGACCATTGGTGGTCCTGTCTGGATTGGGTTGTTACAGTTTTCCATTGACTTTAATCACTGGGCATGGTAGTACTAAGAGACACTCTAGGGGACCTGCTGTATTCCAGGTGAACTCTTCTTTACCCTCATTGTATAGGTGCAGTCCTATTTCCCCTTGATAGTCAGGATCAATCACCCCAGCCAGTACAGTAATTATTTTCTTTGCCTGTTGATTCAGAGGCATGCGGAACCCAAAGTGGCTGGGTGGCAGTCTTAACTTCCAGTTCAGTGGAATCATTGTTGGGTTCCCTGGTGGAAGCATACCTCCTTTTGGAACTAAGACCTGTAAACCAGCAGAGCTTAAGGTTCTGGAGCCAGGAAGCAAAAACTTTCCTAGTGGATCACTAGGGGCAATAGTGAGTAGTACCACTCTCATTTCCATCCCTTGATTCCTGGACCCATGCATGATTCCTGGCTGTGGGAGAAACAGCACCATAGAGTAGACTCTGATTTAAAGCATATACAGCCTCCTGGAGAACATTGCCCCAGCCCTACAAGGTATTGCCACCCACTTGTGCTGTAATTGAGTCTTCAAAAGACCATTCCACTATTCTGTCAATGCAGCTGCTTCATCGATGGGGGAATTTCATGGGCAGGGACCCATCGCCACACTTCAATAGGTGTGAAATAAGTTCCTTGATCAGAAGAGCTTTGCTGCATAGAATAACATGATGGTGGATGAAGCATTCAGTAACTCTACAGATGGTAGCTTTGGTAGAAGTATTGCATGCAAAGGAGGCAAATCTAAATCCAGAGTAAGTGTGTATTCCAATAAGAACAAAACAGTGTCCATGAGGGATGTGGTCCTGGTCCAGTGTAATCAACCTGCCACCAGGCAGCCGGCTGATCACCTTGGGGAATGTTTTTGCTATATCAGGGATTGAGTGTTGGTCTCTGCTGCTGACAGATTGGGTACTCAGCAGTGGCTGTAGCCAAGTCAGCCTTGGTGAGTGGAAGTCCATGTTGCTTAGCCCATGCATAATCTCCGTCACCACCACCATGACCACTTTGTTCATGAGCCCGTTGGGCAATGACAGGAATGGCTGGGGAAAGAGGCTGACTGCTAACCACTTTCTGGTATCCACAGAATGGGTCGTCTTATCCATTTGATTATTAAAATCTTCCTCTGCTGAAGTTATCTTCTCTTGAGAATTCACATAGTACATACATATCTTCATGTTTTTTGCTCACACAGGTCCATCCACATACCACTCCCTCAGACCTCTTTTTCACCAATTTTCTAATCATGTTCCTTCCAAGTCCCTGTCCCATCCAGCCAAGCCCATTGGTGATAGCCCAACAGTATACAAAAGCACCTCCAGCCATTCTTCCTTCCAAGCAAAGTGAGCAACCAGGTACGCGTTTGAAGTTCTGCCCACTGAGATGACTTCCTTTCACCACTGTCCTTCAGGGATGTCCCAGGAAGGGGCTGTAGCTGTCCACTTTCAGGTGATGTCTGCATATCCTACAGAACTGTATATAAACCAGGCCTGAGCTTTCTCTTCCTCAGCCAGCTGATTGTAAGGAACTCCCCAAGAGGCCATAGCTATGGGCTGACAAAGAGAAGGTAATGTGGCAGGAGTGGAGGCTGTGGACATTTGGGCCACTTCCTCGTGTAACTCACTTGTACCTTCAAGGCCCACTCGAGCCCTGTCTCATACCACTTCCATTTGATGATGGAGTGCTGCTGTGCATGCCCAACTTCATGGCTTGGTGGGTCAGACAATATCCAGTTCATGATGAGCAACTCAGGTCTCATGGTAACTTGGTGGCCCATGGTTAAGTGTTCATCATTGTAAGGCCAAGTAGCAGGCCAGTAGCTCTTTTTCAAAAGGAGAGTAGCTATCTGCAGAGCTTTGTTCCAAAATCCTAAATTTCTGCTCTGTGACTCTCCTATAGGGGCCTGCCAAAGGCTCCAGATGGCATCTCTATTGTCACTGATATTTTCAGCACCATTGGATTTGCTGGATCATATGGTCCAAGTGGCAGGGCAGCTTGAACGGCCGCCTGGATCTGTCGCAAGGCCTCCTCTGTTCCGGTCCCCACTCAAAACTAGCAGCTTTTCAGGTCATTTGGTAAATGGGCCGGAGTAGCACACCCAAATGAGGAGGAATATGTTGTCTCCAGAATCTAAAGCAGCTGACTAGGTGTTGTGCCTCTTTTTAGGTTATTAGGGCCCAGGTGCAACAGCTTATACTTCACCTTAGAAGGGATATCTCAATGTGCCCGACACCATTGGACACTTAGAAATTTCACCGAGGTAGAAGGTCCCTGTATTTTTGTTGGATTTATTACTATTGGACACTTAGAAATTTCACCGAGGTAGAAGGTCCCTGCATTTTTGTTGGATTTATCTCCCATCTTCTCTCATGCAAATGCCTTACCAATAAGTTTAGAGACATTGCTTCTTCTTGCTCGCTAGGTCCAGTCAACATGATATCATCAATATAATGAACCAGGGTGATGTGTTCTAGAAGGGAGAGAAGAACAAGTTCCCTGCAGACTAAAATATGACATAAACCTGGAGAGTTGATAAATCCCTGAGGTATGACAGAGAAAGTATATTGCTGGCCCTGCCAGCTGAAAGCATACTGTGGTGGTCTTTACTAACAGACATTGAGAAAAAAGTATTTTCCAGATCAATAGCTGCATACCAGGTACCAGGGGATGTGTTGATTTCCTTAAGCAACGATACCACATCTGGAATAGCTGCTGCAATTGGAATCACCACTTGGTTAAATTTATGATAATCCTCTGACATCCTCCACGATCTATCTGTTTTCTTCACAGGCCAAATAGGAGAGTTGATTGGGGATGTGGTAGGAATGCTTCAAGTCCTTGATGATGGCATTGATTTCTGCATTCCCTCTAGGGATCTGGTATTGCTCTTGATTTACTATTTTGCTAGGTAGAAGCAGTTCTAGTGGCTTCTCCTCGCCCTTTTCTAGCATAATAACCCTCATTCCACAAAGTCAGGGAACCAATTTGGGGTCTCTGCCAGCTGCTGATTATGTCTGTTCCAATTTGGCATTATTGAAATGGGGAAATAGCCACAGAATGGGTTCAGGGACCCACTGGACCCACTGTGAGATGGACCTGAGCTAAAACTCCATGGAAAATCTGACCTCCATAAGCTCCTCCTCTGACTGGTGGACCACAGTGATGTTTTGGGTCTCCTGGAATTAATGTCATTCTGAGCCAGTGTCTAATAATCCCTGAAATGTCTGAATGGTTCCTTTTCCCCAATGCAGAGTTACCCTGGTAAAAATCCATAGTTCTCTTTGGGGGAGGCTGGGAGAATATTAACAATGTATATTTTTGACAGTGTAGCAGGGTTCTTCCCCAAGGGAACCTGGCCTCCCTATCAGTTTTTGGGCTCTGGGTCTGTAACTGTCTCAAGCCTGGGAATTGATTAAGGGGCCATGACCATCTGTTTTTGTAATTCAAGTTAGACTTTTGTTCACTTGACATAAAATTTGTCTGCTTATACAGATAAAATAAGAATTTATTAGACTGCCCATCTGTTTTACTTCTAGGTACCCCATGATCTGTAGCCAATACCATAGGTCTGTGAGAGTCAGATTATTTTGATTATTGCTTTGAATTTGCTGTTCATTTTGATAGCCCACTTTGTTTTTGTCAGTTAAGTTCTGCCACTTGGCTTCTGACAATCCAAGATCCGATCATCCACATTGTGTTTTAAGGATCCAAATGTAGTGATAGCAGTTCCCATGGTAATATCTGACCTACAGAGGAGAGCAACCACAGAGCCCTTCAGAGAAGATGGAGTTAGTCTCACAAATTTATTCCACACAGTCCTGGTGAAAGGTGTGTCCTCTGGACATTCCTGGGGTGGATGAGCATCTTACATGATAAATTAACTCTAACATTCCACTCTCTCTAAACCTTTGGATCCCCTCATCTACATTATTACCAGGGCAGTTCTGGCATTTCTACTTCAGGCAGTGTAGGCCACCTTTTTGTCCATATTTTAGCTAAATAAACTGTTAGAGCCCTTTCTAAGCCCTCAGGCATCAACATTGAATCTCTGAAATCTCTGCTTAGTGGGCCCATATCAATAAATTTAGCTTGATCCAATGTTATATTCCTTCCATCCAGTATTAATCTATATGGAACGGGGTGTGAGGTCTTTCCTCAGAGGTGGTGGTTACAGGTTTCTTAGGCACAGAAGGGTTAATCTCTTCAGGTGGAGGTTGGGTGCCTGATTCCTCAGGGCAGATTGGAGATTGGGTGGCTTGATTCCTCAGAGCAGACCAGTACAGGCTTATCTGTCAAAGACTCAGCAGAATCTAGGGTATCAGTGTCCCCACCATTATTATTATCTACTCATATGTCCCCATTCCAGTATTCAGGATCCCATTCCTTTCTAATCAATGCCCTCACTTTAACAAGGTTGGGAATTCAGTTTACCTTGTAATTCAGCTGCTTGCACAATGAGACTCTGGGTCTGGTTTTCAGAAATATGAAGTCTATGGCAACAAGAAATAAGATTTTCTTTCAAGGCACGCATAGAAACTTTCATGTCTTCATGTGGCACTTAAGCTGGTAATTTGCGCTCATTCCTTTCTTTTACGACTGTATTTAGTGTATTTAGGAACAATCAGCCAACATCATTGTGCTTTTTAACTCCACAGGGCTCTGACCTGTCAAAAACACTTTCACTCAGAGCCTTGACTCATAAGCATTTGAGTAGTGATAGCCAGTGGTCATGTTTTGCATATCTATATTGCCAGTGCCATCTTGGCTATTGGAAATAGTCATTAGTGCTTTGACTCCAATCAAGTTAGAGAACTGTAATGGATTGGCAGTTTTATGTAATTATGAATTCCAAAAATATAAATTGGATTATGCTTGTAAATTCATCTGTTCATCTGGGCATGATTGGTTTATGATAAGGGCATTAACTGGGCCACGTCAGGAGGGTGTTGGGCCCCGCCCCTCAGCGGGTGTGGTCTCAAGTATAAAGGCTAGGCAGCAGATTTGAGTTGCAGAGAATTGGAGAGAAGCAAATTTGAGAAGCAGTTCTGATGCTGGAGTGAGCCAATCACCGGATAGTCTACAGCTGGCCTTGTGGAGAGACACAACGCAGAGAGCCTCATGGTCTACAGCTGAACTTGTGGAGGAAACAGAAGCTAAGCCTGGAGAGAAACGCCGGCAGGAGAGGAACCCAAAGGCCTGAACCCTTGCAGACGTCGGCAGCCATCTTGCTCCAACAGGTGGACTTTGGTATGAGAAGAAACTCAAGCTTTGTGGCCTGGTAACTGTAAGCGTCTACCCCAAATAAATACCCTTTATAAAGACCGACCGATCTTTGGTGTATTTCAAAAGGCACGCCTGTGGCTGCCCAAAACAAGAACCAACTCCAAAAGCCCCAGAACCAACTCAGAAATCTCCTCTTTAAGATTTTGTCAAGAACTATTCCTGGTACCAAAATATGTATTAGGATTCTTTTAAGGAAACAGAATTGACAGGCTATATATCTATATAAATATGTTTGAATTTGTATAAATTTTGTAGATATTATGAGATTTTTCCCCTAAGAATTGGCTCATGGGACTCTGGGGGTGGGCAAGTCCAAATTCCATAGGCTGGGAACTCTGATGAAGGTTTTTGATGATTTCCCCGGAGAAGCTGGTTGGCTGAAGTAGAGATGGAATTTCTTCCTTCTGACTGCTGAAATCATCACTTCTCCTTTTAAAGCCTTCACCCGATTGGATGAGGAGTATCTCATAGTTGAAGGTAGTCTCCTTAGTTGTTTGTAGATGTAATCAGTCATAGATGCAGTCAACTTACTGTTGATTTAAATCCACGAAATATCCTCACTGTAACAATCAATGTTCCTTAGATGGGAGACATCGGAGGCTTTGATTCTTTCTGAATCCCTCCCCCTCCTTTTTAAAAAATAAAGACATTCATGTCAAGCAGTTTTTAGCCATAATATTTCCTTAAACAAGAGGTGGTTGTGGGTCAGTCGGGAGGAGGAGACAAGATGGCGATGTGGGGATTGTGAACTGGGCTGTGCCCGAGTTGCAGGTGCTCTCCAGTGGGCCTGTTGTGGGAGCTGGAACTGCCTCTCCCAGCCTCACTTCCCATACGAGACAGTAACAGGAGTCAGTGGTTCTCTAGTGATCTTAGATCAATTCAGTCCACTTGACATTACCAGGCAGCAGGAAAAGAAGTGGGCAAGTTCTAGAAGCTAGTGGTTCCAAAGCAGTGGTCCAGGCATTTGAGGGCACTTCAGGTATAGATGCCAAGGACACGTTTTGTGAGTTGCTGGGGATACTCTGAACACCAGCGTCTGAGGATATGCTTGGCCGGGTAGCCTGTGGATCAGGAAAACCTGCAGACAGAGGCCCTGTCGTAGTGGCTGAAGATCTCCTTGACGTCGTGGGCCAGCCCATCTGTTCTCAGTGTCACATCCCAGAAGAGAGGATTCAGACAGGCATTTTGGCCATCGATGGCATGAACAGTATTGTGAGGGCAGGCAAAGAAATCCTTATCTTCTCTGATGCCGGCTTACTGTACAGTGAGATTGCAGCTCAGATCTGTGGCCAGGCTGGTTTGGTAAAGAAATCCAAAGATGTTACGGATTACAGCAGGTGAAATTTTGCCATTGTATTTCCTGCTATGGGTGTAAACATGAAGAAACCTGGACAGTCACTGCGCAGTAGGCTTACCCACCTGTTAACATGCTGTCCTTGTTATCATGGTTAATGAAGTCTGCTCTTGGAGAAGGCATGACCAGAAAGGACCATGCTGACGTGTCTGACGAGCTGTGTATGTGCTGTGCCATTGGTAAGGACGAACAAGCCAAGAAAGCTGTAGTTGGAGAAGACGTCCTTACTTCACATGATCTTTACTTGGAATTTCTGCAGAAGTTTGAGAGGAACTTTTTCGCTCAGGGTCCTTCTGAAAACTGCGCTGTGAGACTTTGGACGTTGGCTGGCAGCTGCTCCAGACCTTCCCCTAAGAAGTGCTGAAGAAAATCCCGCAGAGCACCCCGAGCAAGGGCCCCCCTCGAGATTCTGCAAAGCATTAGCTGCTCCTTCAGCGCCTGCTCTGTACTCTTGTGGAATAGCTCTTCTCTTTTCTTTATCCCTTTTGCGCTCCCTCAGCCCCACCTTTGTGTTGGAGCTTACCATGTTACCCTGTAATTAAAAACAAAGAATAGGTGACATATTGTGCCAGTGTTCCGATGTTTTAACCTAATAACAGACTTCAAAATATCCCCTGTTCTGAAAGCCTTGATTGTCAGTGCTCTGTTTAAAATAGCTGTAGGGATGGAGGTGAAGTTTTCTTACTGAAGTGTGTATTGTGCCCAGTGGTTTAGTTAGTCGCCATTATTTGGGTCTTCTAGGCCTTCTCTCTCAGTCCCCTCAAGAGCATCAGTCTCTGAAGTTACAGTGCTTTGGTCTCCAAATCGGGCAAGTGCAGATCTGAAAGAACTCTCCTTTCAGAAGCACCGAGTGGCTTCTAGCACTGGGTTTTGGATTGTTGGTGTGCTTCTGAGCCTATGCTGCTGTTCTAAGCAGATGGCTTTTACTGTCCACCTGCACTTTCCTTATTAATGAAAAGATTAACAAAAGGAGTTGTCCTCCTATTTTCAGAATGAGTGAGTTGGGACTCCTGTCTCCTGCAGTTATCCCCCTGAGTAACACACAGAATCATGCAATCTTTGTACAGCTGGCATTTATCTGTTTTAGTAAGATGCCTGGTCTTGGTAGTCTACTCGATTTCCATGCAGAAGAATCACATACATAAAATAAGTTTTCTGGCTTGGAGAGAATTGGGTTCAATAAAAAGAAGAAAGAAAAATCTACATCTTTTCCACATTATGACATACTAACAGTGGTAACCTTTCTAGAGTATTTGCCAGATGCTGAAGGCGAAGTGGGGAGGAGAAAGTGACAATTCATATGTTTATGGATATTTTAGACTCCGTTAGCAGCTTTGGAAATCTCCTGTTTGTTCTTGCTTTCTGACCTATCCCTGCCTTTTCAGGATAACTTGTGGCACAAGTGATAGCATTTTAAAGCTTTAGAATTTTAATTCCTGCTCCTTCCTGCTGTTAGCCCTGAAACTGTCTTCTGTGCAGTCCTGCCATGCCTACTGTTTGGTCTCTTTGTGTTCTTTGTTACATGGATGCAATAGTAACTTCCGTACTCTGTGCATTCCATCTTTCAAGTTGTGTAAAGTTCTTCACTTTTTCTCTGAGTGTCTGTGTGTGGGGAAGTAAGCATGATAATATTTTAATGTAGAAAATGTGGCATCTAGATAAAAAATGAAATAAATGTTAAATGGAATTTATCTTAAAAAGATGGTTGTAGCTATATTAGGAAAATAGCAGTGAGGAAAAGAGAAGTTGCTAAATTGCAAAGAGATTTGGGAAGTAGGAGCAATAGGACTGGTAGTTGATTGTCTTTTAGGGAAGAAGGAGAAGGAAAAGTCTAGGATGATAGACAAGCTTTTGTCTTTGGCAACTGGGTGGTTCATGCTGCAACTCATGCGTCATTTTCTAAAACTCAGTCACGTGGCTATATCTAGTACAAGAGACACTAGGAAATGTACTCTAGCTGTATACCTAGAAAGAACGTGAAACTGGGGTTAGTGAGCATTTAGCAGCTTCTACTGTGATGATGTACCACCTTGAGAAAA
>PVKH010027848.1:0-12950 GCA_004027955.1 Chaetophractus vellerosus | reverse complement strand
CTAACAAAGAAAATCATTTCTCACCCTGGTCTGGAGATAAATTTTTTTTTATTTTTTTAAATTTAAAAAATCTTTTATTTATTACATATCCCCCCCTTTCTGCTTGTTCTTGCTGTGTTCATTTTTGCATTCTTCTGTGTCTGCTTGTCTTCCCCCGCTGCGGCAACCCGCCAAGTCAGCTCATTGCACGGCGGCCTGCCTGCTTGCGGGGGCTTGCCCTGCTCACGGTAGCTTGCCCTGCCCACAGCGGCTTGCCCTGCCCACGGCGGCTTGCCTTCTCAAGGCGGTCTGCCCTCCTGAGGAGGCCCCCGGAACCGAACCCGGGGCCTCCTATGTGGTAAACCAGCGCCCTACCAATTGGGCTACAGCCGGCCCCTGGAGATAAATTTTTTAAGAAGACAAGGTGTCCATTGAGACAAAAAACAGAAATATAAAGGAAATCAAAACAGACAAACAGAAAATCATATGAAAATAGAGAGACTTGAGGGGGTAGCCCATATAACAAATGAACTCAAGGAGAGAAGTGTTTGCTTAGACTTCGTAACTGCTTTCTGGATTGTCTCTGATAGCACCTTTTAGCAGTAGAATGGGAAAAAGGGGAAAAAAAAAAAAAAACCTTCCAGGACAGTTGAAAGAGATTCTAGTTATCTAACTGGTATCAAGTTGGGTAAGTGTTGAGTCACTTCCATGTCTAAATATGATTTTGTTAGTATGTAGGTCACATTACTGTACTGTCTGGTTATTGAACTTGCCTTAGATAACTGTTTGTGGAGTATTAAATGGTTTTGCTGCCTCAGCACACTTTTTAACTGGTATTTTTCACACAGTTGTGCTGCTGAAAAGGCGCAGTGCCGCAGCAAAAATCAATTTATCTTTCCCTCTGCTACTTGTGTATTGTGAGTTCTTGTAGTGTTTTACCATTTGATTAATTGATATTCTTTGTGTTGGATATCATTTGTAACTCTGCTGTCCAACTCCGGGTGCCTTAAAAACTTTCATCAGAGCACCACATTATTTATGTGAGACCTCCTCGTGACAAAGTACAATGGTGAGATACAGAAAGAAAAATTAGATCAAAATGCGCTTGGCTTATAAGTTTATTAAGGGCGGAACGGTGTTTGCATTCACGTCTCCGCTCATTGCTGCCTCCGTGTTGCAGGCTGGCTTCGACGGGCTTTGCTCAAAAAGTTTGGCCGTGAAAGTTTTTCCTTCCTTGGCCTTTTCTGGGTGATCATTTCGTAGGGGTCGAGGTGTTTCTGGTTCTCTTTTGGAGGGGAAACGTGAGTGGGCAGGGAGTAAGGCGTGGTTTGAAGGAGGCCTGGGCCCCGTTCCGAGGCTGTGTCATGCCAAGCCTGGGAGCCATGGCGGCAGGACAGACCTCCATCTCCTTAGGTCTCTCGGAGGGCCTTGACGGAAAGGCCCGGGGCCTCTAAAATAGGGCATCGGTGTGCATTTCACATGGTGCAGGGCTCTCTGTAGGTATTATTAATATCTATTTTTGGAGCAGAGAACGTGGTGGATGAAGGTTTGCAGGCCCAGCGTTATAAAAACAGAACAATACTGTTGCTTTCCCGTTTCATTATAAAGTTTCTTTGACCCTGCGGTTTATTTTCAAACATTCAAGTTATTTGTTCTGGTGTATTCTTAAACAGGGGTTGTTTTTCTCCCTTTCAGAAAATGAGCACAGATGGTGATGGATTTTTCAAGTGCTGACATCCCTGCTTGAGAAAATGTTCCCACCTTCTTTGTGCCGAACAAGTCAGGCAAACTAACAAGCTGATGCGATCATCGGTTTCATGCAGACATGCAGAATTGATTGACAGGGGAAAATTTAACATAAACCACACATTCTTTCAGTGCCTTCAATTTCTTAATGATGTTTATTTGTTGGATATTAGCAGCGGCAGGAATTTCATTTAAGGAGAAAAGGGGGGAGAGAGGAGAAGACGGAGTTAGGGGAGCAAACTTGTTCCAGGCAAGCAGGTTTAAGAGGAAATTTACTGCTCTGGTAGAGGCTCCATCAAAACAATTTGTAACCGCTCCTCGGAGCCAGCTCTGCAGCCGAGGCTGTCAGCGGCTAACTAGCCATTCTCAGACCATTGCTTCTGTTTGCGTGACTAAATACAGACAATTAAAGCCGAGCACTTTCATTCTCTATGAACTCATTGTTATCCAGGGTTCAAGTACTCAGATAATGGGCCACAGGGAGACAGCCGGATCATGACGGGCAGTGGCAGAGGGCTCCTTGGTGAATCCCATTCCTCCTCATCTAATGTGTGCTTTTCGAGTGACCGGTGGTGCCAGGTCTGCTCTGGTCCTTGGGTTTTTGTGATGATTGGCCAAGGGGACCAGATATTCCCCGTGCTCCGGCCTAACATGCTCAGATCCCCGGAGGAGCTCTCACTACTGGCACCCAGAGGTGACAGGCTGCAGGGGTGGGGTGGGGGTGAGCGGGACTCCGGGGACAGAGAGGGTGAGCCCGTGAAGGGCAGCGGCTGACTGACCCCACCGACCAGTGGCTGTATCACAAGGGCCTTCTCTGAGCTTCTGGATGGTCGCAGCAGTGGTGGAGGGAGGCCGTGAGCCCGTGTGGCTCCTTCCTCTTGAGGACAAGCTGCCCGGGAGGTCAGGGCTCCTTACTCTACCCCACGTTCTATTCAAATAAAAGCAGCGTGAGCCACGGCGGGAGTGTGGGAAAGTCAGACCAAGTTCTGACCCCCTGCCCCAAGATGATATTAATGTTTCTCCCCCAAAGCATCAAATTCTTTCAGATATTTTCATCTCAATGATTTGGGGTCCTCTCTGCCCTGGTGCCCTAAGCAGGTGCTTGGCCTGCCTACTGGATGAGCTTCACTTTATTCACTTCTCTTTCTGGTTTTTCCCCCCCACACCCATGCACTTCTATTATTTGTGCATATTTTCTTTGAAACAACTTTAAATGAACTTCTCTGTCTCTCCCCGTCGCCCTCTCTCCCTCCTGCCCTATTTAGCCCTGGCCTCATAGTACCTGTGAAGTCATGGTTTTGAGGCACTAGTTAGGTTTTTCGTAAGCCGTGTTGAGGTCAATGCATCATCACTGAAGTAATAAAAAGAGAGCTTAAGCCAAGCATCCCCCAGTGGTGCTCATTCCCTCTTTTGAGCCCCTGGGTCTGGGTTGCTCTTAGGGTTTTGCAGGTGGAGAAATGAGGCTCCTAAGAGAGAACAGGCCCTGCCTGGGGCGGGCAGAGCATCGGGACCCTGACTGGGGGGGAGGAGAGTCTGGTGTGGCTGTTACAGGGTCCACGAGGGGCCGAAGTGTTGTGGTGGGTAGAAGGGAAGGGAGAGGGCAACACGACTTTCCAGAAGAAGCTTGTTTTTGTCGACCAAATGGGCATCTGGACTCTTCTGCCCTCTTCCTTCCACCCTCCCCACTCCAAACACGCAGGTCTCTGTCAGAACTTTCCACGCTCTGAGGCTAGGAGTTCCAAAGTCCTCACGGAGCCCAGCTTCTAGGGTTCCTTGTCAGGTCTGTGGAGTTTCTGTAAAAGTGCTGAGCCTTCTTTTTTTTTTGTGCGAAACTCATTTGAAATGAAAATTAAAAAAAAAAAGAAAAGGAAACTAATAACATTAAAAAAGTTCTTTCTGTCTCAGAGTGACTGCTCCTTTTCACCTGAGTCGGGGCACTTGGTGCAAAGGGCCTGCACAGAGGTGCCTGTGGAACATTCCCAGCTGTTCCTGGCTGAAGAATGGATTCTGTTCTTTTGGGGGTTCAGGGAGTCTTCTCCAGCTGTGTAACTTGGTGTGGTTTGTGACAGGGATGTGCACAATACTGCCACCACTAACGCCTGTGTGACTGTGGGAAGTCGCTCTCCCTTGCAGAGACTCAGTTTCCTCTGTTGAGAAATGGAGACAGTAGCACTCAACCTGCCCATGTACAGGGCTGGGGCTTCTCCGGTCCCCACAGATAACGTCAGCCACCCTTTCAAACCTTCCTCCTTCCTATGGATAGAAGAGAACAGTTCCTTCGAGATGCTGCCCTGAAGCAATGACAGAGTCTCTCCAGTTCCCAGGACCCACATATAAGGGTGACCTTGCTTCTGAGTGGTTCCTAATGTAGGTGCCTTGTACAACGGGCTTTCTGGTCCCCTTTCCTGGTTGTCAGACTTGCCTGGGCCTCCTGCTGGTGCCTCATAACTTCAAGAAGGTAAGAGGCACCTCGAGGAAATCTACCAGAGGCGATCAACTTCCTCAGGCCTCCTGCCCCACCCCTCTCTCCCTCTATGTTTTCTGCCTTGGCCAGGGCAGGGCAGGATTCCAAGCCTGGTCCCACACAGCTTGTTTTTCAGGAGTTTGGGAGAAACCTGCCCATTCCTCACCCTCCGTGGATGCTCACTTCTCTGAGAAAAGATCGGAGGCTCTGCTCCCCGCTCCTCCCACTCTTACACTCACCCCATGCCCTCCCCAAGTCTTTGGGGTCTGGGAGCTCTGCCAGAAACCAGGGCTGTGAGGAATGCAGATGTGACTAGTGAGGATCTCTCTGCCTCTCTTGGGGCTGCCTATCCAGCAGTGGTTCCTGGGGACCCACAGCCCAGAATAGCCTCACAAGAGTCCTCAGCTTGGGGTGTTGAAATTTGAGTGTTCTGACCCAAAGGCTTTCTCATGGGGCCAACTAAAGACCCTAGAGGCCTAAGCACTGAGAAGGAGTGGCCCTTCCCCTCAATCCCCAGTATGTGAACTTAAGAATAACAAATAGTACTAGACCATGACATCTGTATGAGGAAACCCTTCAATGAGGACATTATGTGAGAAGGTCCCCCATCCAGGACATCTGTGTGAGGAGGTCTTCCATCCAGGACATCCTTGTGAGGAGGTCCTTTAATGAGGACATCATGTGAGGAAGTCCTTCAGTGAGGACATCTGTGTAAGGAAGTCCTTTCACGAGGACATGCGTGTGAGGAGGTCCCCTGTCCAGGACATCCGTGTAAGGAAGTCCCTCAACTAGGACATCTGTGTGAGGAAGTCCAACAGAGGGCTGAGTTTTCCCATGGTGACCACTCTGATGCTCTTTTGGAATATCAGTCCCAATGATTTGTTTCAAACATTCTTATTTTTGGGGCGGCTCTGCCTTGCTGGTGTTCTGAGTGCATGCTTACTTTGCTTATTGCAGGGGAGGAGGGGGTTCCACACTGTCTTGTCAGACTGCAAGTTAGCAGAGGGCCCTGACCACTGCTGTGCAGAGGATATTAGGGTGAAGGACTTGAGGCCCCCTGGCCCTCTGTGGAAGGGCAGCAGTATCAAGCAAAAGGTACACCTTGATGTCCCCTCAAGGGTGTCTCTTGGGCTGGATCATGGGGCTGGGTGCCATTGTTGAGCTAAGCTGTGTGTTCCAACCATCCCCTGAGTCATGCCTCCTGGGATCCTCGGCCTGATCAGAGGGACTGGCTGTAGGTCTGTTTTCAGGTGCCCCCTGCCAGATGCCATGGACCTTGAGGCATCTCAAGGAAAGTCTCTTGGCTCCACTGCCCTCCACCCTGCTGTTTGCTCTTTAGGAAAGGGCAGCACCATGGGCTCAGAGACTTGCAGGCTCAGGGTGACTTGGGGGCCCTGGGAGTCAGAACTCAGCTGCTGGACTCATGTTCTCAGGGTTACCTTTTGTTTTTGACCTAAGTAGCATTGACTTTGGGGCTGTGCAAAAGGCAGGTGATGGTGCTTCAGGCCCTGGTTCTGATACGGGCTCCCAGGGGCCTTGGAGGCCCTTTCTCATTCCTGGGGCCATGCATGGGGTGTGGGTAGGTGGTTGGCATAGCCTGTCCTGGTCTGAAAGGAGCCGTGCGTCTGGGAGAGTGAGGCAAGGGGCGGGCCTAAGATGGGTGTCCTGCTTTGCTGTGACTGTCCCCGAACCCTGTCCTTCCTCTGGGTGGAGTGCTGCTGGCTGGGTTTTGCTGGAAAAGTCTTTTGCTCATTGGTTGGTTCAGACAGATGCTGCCTGAGCTCCCGTGGTGTACTCAGCTCTGGCCACTGCACCATGGGCAGGGCAGGGTCAACCCCACCTGCCCCACCTTTCCTGCCAGTCCTTACCTGCTTCTTTACCTGCAGGTCTTGTTTCAAATGACATTTCTTCAAAGGAGCCTTTTGGGCCCACTCAAGTCCCAGAAGATATATCCTCCTGCTGCTGTTTTCTATTTTTTTGTGTGTTTGTGTCCCCTTGACACTTTTATCTAGTTCCTCATACTTACTTGCTTAATCCTTTACCAGACTATTGGCTCCCGAGGGAAGGAACCTGTGTCTTTCGCTCTCTGCCCTATTTTCAGCACCTAGATTGGGGTGTAGCACATGGTAGGCAATCAACGGACCTGCGTTGAAGGGAAGAACGATGGGATGTGGCCTTCTCTTGGGCTGCGTAGGGTCTGGTGTGAGTCACCTTAGACAGCGGATGGTGGTCACGAAAGGTTGAGAAGGTCAGAGCAGGATCCAAGAGCCAGGAAGGATCTCTGGGGGCTGAAGTGATCCAGGAAGTCTTCCCGGAGGAAGCGGGCTTGAAGACTGAGTCAGAGTTTTGCAAGCAGAGGGAAGAAAAAGGAGGAAGATTAAGGACAGGGCATCATCTACCCTCTGGGTCCTTTGGAGCCTGGTCTGGTTTGAGAAGGCCATCAGGGACCTGATGGGAAGGGTCTCAAGGGCCAGTGAAGGATCCTAGCCTTCATTCTGGAGACTCAGCGGCAGCCTGGAGGCTTTGCTTTGTAGTGCAATTGTTCTTGATTAATTACAAGGATTCTGTGAGCTCACTGGTGATGGAGACAGTGCAGAGGTATGTCATGTGGATCCCAAAAGCCCTCTTTCAATTCCACCCTTAATCTTCTGTCCTCTCTAGAGACATCCCCTGCTGTGAGTTTTGGTGTGTGCCTTTCCAGACTGTTTATTCTATGTTTACACTATATAGATGGTGAATTCTCATATAAATAAATAAAATCTCACACAGGTTTAGGTATTTTCTTCTACCTAATTGGACTCGACTACACATGTTGTTCTGGGATTCGCTTTTTCTCCCTTCTTTCTTTGACTAACAATATAGTTTGTAGACAAAAACATCAGCTTACCTAGT
Organism: Chaetophractus vellerosus; assembly: GCA_004027955.1. Taxonomy (NCBI): domain Eukaryota; kingdom Metazoa; phylum Chordata; class Mammalia; order Cingulata; family Chlamyphoridae; genus Chaetophractus; species Chaetophractus vellerosus. Next base: position 5,869 of record PVKH010027848.1, on the reverse strand, counting down.
GTTTTAGTTTGTCAAAGGGCTGCTGATGCAAAGTACCAGAAATCGGTTGGCTTTTATAAAGGGTATTTACTTGGGGTAAAAGCTTATAGTTCCAAGGCCATGAAAAGTCCAAACTGAGGCACCATCAGAGATGCTTTCTCACTAAAGCCAGCTACTGTTGATCCTGGCGTGTTGCCACATGGTGAAGCAAGATGGCCGCCGATCTCTGCCCAGGTTTCAGACTTGCCCTCCAGGCTCACCCTTTCCTCTTGAGTTTCATGGGCCCATCCTCTGAGGGCTTCATGATTGAGCAGTCCTGTAGTCCTCTCTCTCCTGGCATTAGGCTTATTTTTATCTGGGCCTCCTATACCAGTCTCCACTGTTCTGCTCTCTTCCCAATTTCAGCTGTAAGCTATCAGGCAAATGGCTCATCTCTCCCTGAGGCCTCAGCTGTTGGAGCTTTCTCCATTCTGTCACACGGCAGGATCAAAAATGGCAGAGCTCTCTCTTCCTGTGTCTGTCTGTCCATGTGAGTCTGTTTATGTGAGGCCCAGCAAGGGGATGGGGACTCAATCTTACTGACTTGGTCAAATCAAAAGCCCTAAAGCAATCTTAACAAGTAATCTAATCAATGACACTGCAACTGAATTTAATGCAATCAGAGGGTATCACCCCAGAGGAATAGATCAGTTTACAAATATATCTTCTCTTTTTGGGAGATATAAAATAATCTCAAACTGCCATACCTGGAAAGAGCACACGGCTGGATATTTCTTTATGGTATGGTGTGCCTACATTTAGGTAACCCCATGCGACCGATAGACATTAAAGCAGTTTTCATTTTCCCTTCTACATTATGCAAACAAGTGTTACAGTGGACATCCTGCACATATGTGCCAGTGAACGTGTTTGAGTATTTCTGTAGGACTGATTTCTGGTGGTAGGTTTGCTTGGTCAGTAGGTATGTGTATTTAATTCTTTAATAACTATCACCAAATTGTCCTTCAAAATCATGCTGTACCCATTTACATTCATGTCTACCAATATTGTATGAAAAGTACTCACTTTCGAAAATGTCACCAATACTGAATATTATTGCTCTTTCAAATGTTTACCAAATGGTGGATGAAAACTGGTATCTTTGATTTTATTTCCCTCATTAATAGTGCAACTATATTTTCCTATGTGCATTGGCCACTTGAACATCTATAAATTTCTTCTTAATATCCCCCCCATTTCTCTATTTTTTTCTTATTGATTTTTAAGAAACTCTTTACATATGTTGGGCCTTGATCCTTTTGTTACACATATTTTAAATATTTCCTTGGACTGCTCTTTAGGGCAAGGGAAGGGCATGATCAGAGCTGAGGTTTACAAAGACTGCTCTGGTGGCATGATCAGGATGGATGGGGAAGGGGAGACTGGGGTCACGGTTATAAGGTACCACCATTTGGGCATGAAGGTGTGAGACCCGGTCATTCTCTTATCCTCCAGAGCGTTTGCCTTACTCCCCATTCCACATGAGGCATTTTTGCTCCCCCAGACATTTTAGACATGTGTTGAAGGCTCGGAAGTGGTCACCAGGGCCTGGCCTGAGTGCCTGTGCAGAGACTAAATCATTTGCCTTTTGGACTGTGCAAGCCTCAGAATCCTGCACTGTGCCCTGGGGTGGCTCCTCTTGGTCCAGGTGTGATGCCAACATCCTTGTCCCACTCTGGCATCTAAGAGGCGGTCCTGGCTGTGGACATCCTGGGGGCTTGAGGGCACAGGGCCAAGGTGCAGCCTATGGGAAAGCTAAGGACTGCACCTCGGGCAAAGCCTGGGCTGGACAGGAGGTGGATTCTGGGGAAGACCCCACCTTGCCCATCTTTATAGGAAGAGGGTTAGCCCCATTGTGTCGAAGGTTCCAGAAGCTCTGAGAGTTTGTAGTCAGTAACTTATCCTTTTACATGTACATCAAAATTCTATTCTTCAAAACAACCACCACCACCCCGGCAAGGAAGGCAGCTACCACGTATGAAGTCTTTCCCTCTCCTGGGTCTGTGAGAGCCTTGAGTTCAGGGAACATGTATGCAGGTGACGTTTCTCTCAGGCCCAGTGTCTGGTTTTGCATCTGTGTCCATATGTGCAGCTGGACAGCCCGAGGACTGGGCGCCTCTGGCCCCTGCCTTGCCCCCACCGGGGTAGGCTTATGGCATGTGCTTTTTTTTTTTTTTTAAAGATTTATTTTTATTTATTCATATATCCCCCCCTTGCTGCTTGTGCTGGCTGTATTCATCTGCTTTGCGTTTTTCTGTGTCTACTTGTCTCTCCCTGCTGAGCCGAGTCAGCTCACCGTGCGGCGGCTTGCCTGCTTGCGGCAGCCTGCCTTCTCCAGGAGGCCTCGGGAACCGAACCCGGGGCCTCCCATGTGGTAAACCAGAGCCCTACCAATTGAGCCACAGCCGGTTCCTGGCAGTGCTTTTGAACGCAGCCCTCTCCTGGGCTGCTGGCCGTGAGTCCGGGGCAAATCCTTTGCCCACCCATCTGCTGGAGGGAGGCTGGGCAATTCTCTCGGAGGAACAGGTAGAGTGTCCGCGACCTGTGACCACGGCCTTCCAAGGGCTTACGAGCATTGAGTCCACACTCAGAATCAAGAGCAGAAAGGTAACACTTTAAAGGCATTTCATCAATTCTTCTGTGACGCCCACACGTCTTGTTTTCCCTCTTTACCACTTAGGAGGCAATTTCTCTTCTTGTTTCTAACAGCTACCTATAGAAAACACTTGAATGCGGATCATAGCTCGATGGTATTTACTAATATAAATATTTGCTTCCTGGAGCAGTGTTACCTAAAATGCCTAGACTGCAGGCTGAGCGGAAGAGTGCTTGAGGTAAGGACCACCAGGAAGGCCACTGGCACGTGGGTCCTCCCTCAGCCTGCTCTTTCTCAAGGCGGCGCGGTCAGTTTTTAAGGGTAAAATACGTATTTGCCTGCTCCCCTCAGGATGCCTTGGGCCTAACGGAGGCTGATCCAAACAGTGTGTGAGGTTTGAGCGAGTACTAACAGTGTGCCCAGAACTGTGCTTACAGCGCAGGGAGCTGGGTAATAATCGGGTCAGATGTCCCTTGCATGGATTTTGGCTGGTGTGCCATCTTAGAAAAAGGAAGGAACAAACCAGATGTAGGTCTAAAAAGAGCCAATGAAATGGGGCAGACCATGGCTAGGGTGTGTAGTTGCCTTTGCAGCAGAATTAGAGTCTCTTTAAATCTGGGCTTCTTTTAAGCCATTTAAAAATATTGCACAATTCCATGACAGCCAAAGACCACGGCCTTGGAGTCTGGGGAAACAGGATTTGGATGGGCTTGAGCCTTTGTGCTCACCTCTGACTGTTTGCAGGCTGCAGCAGGGGGCATGCACACCTGTGCACATGTGTGCGGCCATGTGTACTTACCTCCTCTCTTAGGGTGATGGTGTATGGAAAATTCCCTGCGAATGAACCCACAGCTCATGGTCCCTTGCGTTCTATCCTCTGGGGGCAAGCAGACTTCTCCTACGAGTTCAGCTTTCTCACCCAGGGCAACTCCATTTTCAGACACACTGGAATTGGGGGTCGACGCAGCTCCCTCTCCTTTTTCATATTTGGCATTATTACAGTTTTTTTGTAACCCAAAAGGCATCCGTTTTAGCGAATAAGTGCTAACTGCCAACTTCCTTGCTTGGACAGACGTGAATCTGCTTTATCAAGTGAATAGATGACATATCAAAGAATATGTTGACTAATCCCTTCCCTGTCTGAGAGCGTTTTCCAGATCATAGAAAAATACACTGGAGGCATTTAAAATAGAAGTCCCAGCATGGCCACACGTGTATTCTGGGAAGTTAGAGAATCTCTGTGCTGTAGGCAGGTGAGTATTTATAGGAGATGCTGTGAAGTTGAGGACGCAGGGGAGCACTCTCCCACTATAGGATGACTGTAGTAGGAACACACTGGAATGGTATTCTGCCTTTATTTGTTATTTGCTACCAATGTGACTATCTTTTAATTTTTTTAAACAAATAATTTAGTTGTAAGGCCTCAGACTGATTTTTTTTTTTTGCAAAATAGTTCTAGTGAGCTAATTTATTTTTCAACTTTAAAACATCAGCATTTTATAGATCTGAATTTCACAATGTGAGGATGATTGCTACGTACAATTTGCAAAATTGTGATTAGCCAGCCCTTGCTTTGAGTTAGTTCTCCCTAATTCACAAAGGCTTCCAAGAATAGTCTGCACAAAATTCAGTTTGCAAATTGCAGGGCAGATTTTTAGAGGGCAGTTTAAAGAATGAAGTCCTAAGGGTTTTATCTATATTTATATCTCTTGTTAAGCCAAACTCTTATGTAAATGTTACAATCTGTAAATAACTAGCAGGGCTGCCTCTTAAAGGCAGGATTGCATCTCCATTTTTGAGATTTAGCAAAATTATTAAATGACAGAATTGACTAAGATGCAAGTATATTTGGAACCCGCTAATAAACATTAATCAATATCATCAGCTGTATTTGTGTGTCTATTTCAGGGTTTAAAAGTATGGAGACCTTTCAGTTCGCAGTTGAATTTCTCACCAATTAAAAAAATAAGGTGCTGCCCTTAAGTGATATTTTGGGAAAAAAATGGACATAGCTTTGTAGACTCTTACTTTTTATAGCCATCAATGTTTCAGCAACTCTTGCATTACTGTACAGTCTGGACTATTTTTCACCCTTTTGCTGTTGGACAGGAAAGAAATTACTGACTCCCATCAGTGTTACTGGCAATCCCATACTGACATCTGTTCCTTTCTAAACATTTTACCAACCTTGATGAAATGTAGTTTAGTGTTAGAAGCTGACTTGAAGGAAAAAAAAATGGGTAGATAAAAAAAATAACATTGATTAAACTCCAGAAGTCATTCCTCAATCAGTCTCAATATTTTGATGGCCACTGCTGTTTATTTTCTCTTAAATCGAGGTAACCTCTAGAAATTTTAATCATGTTTAATCTTTGAATTAAACTGAATTAGTGGCTTCTCATTTTTAAATAGATGTATAGTGGACTCCTTCTAGTCAATTTTAATCAAAGTCTTTGGGCTGTGTTCGTAAGGAATGTTTTTGGTCTTTCTCGGAGAAATCATGTAATGCACTTCGCCTGAGCAAATTATACTTTCTGAATTCATTAAATCTTCCTTATCCACCAGTTCCCAGGCAAAAGCACACAGCCCCTTAAGGGCCAGGACCCACCAGAATGAGGAGCTGGGGGTGGGGAGGAGCAGAGAGCCCAGCAGCAGGTGACGGAGCCTGTGGAGCCTGTGGAAGCCCCTGGCCAAGGGCAGCTTGGACTGGCTGCGTGGATGCAGCGGCGTGGTGTGTGCACAGTGTTGGAAAAATTGGGGCCCAGGGAGGAATAAAAGTGCTCCCCTCCCCGACCAGAGTGAACCAAATTGGGTCCCCAAATGAACTGAATCCATCGAAGGGCACACTGATCTCCCCTCCATTTGGAGCCCCTGGCAGAATCGGGGCCTTTAATGCAGTTTGGTAAATAGTTATTGAAGGGCCGGCTGTAGCCCAGTGGATGGGGCGCCAGTTCACCACACTGGAGGCCCCGGGTTCAGTTCCCGGGGACCTCTCCAGGCGGGCAGACCGCCTGAGAAGGCAAAGCCGCCGTGGGCAGGGCAGAGCTGCCGTGGGAAGGGCAAAAAAGCCACCACGGGCAGGGAAAGTCACCCGCGAATGGAGCTGAGTTGCCTGTGAAACGGAGCCGAGCCGCCCGTGAAAAACGGAGCTGAGCCGCCCGTGAAACGAAACAGAGCCGCCCATGAGCAGGGCAAGCCGCCTACACGGTGGGCTGACTCGGCACATCGCCGCAACAGGGGGAGACAAAAAAAAAA
>PVKH010027847.1:0-12940 GCA_004027955.1 Chaetophractus vellerosus | reverse complement strand
TCACTGCATACCAGCCCTATAAAATAGGCACCATCATCTCAACCTGGAAAACTCATGTCTCCAGCTGGGGTTTCCAAGGGCCAGTGAGCAAGTTGAAGGGGTCTAGCAGGGAAGGGCAGAGGCAGGTCAGCATCCAGGGTCCCAGCAGAAGCTGCCTCACAAAAACAATTGCCACCAGTCCGCCAAAACCCTAAGCATCCAGAACCCAGGAGGCAGTTGAAAGTTCATACTGTCCTTAATTGTCCTTAATTCTCTAATTCATACAAATCTCAAATTTGGAGGGTTCCAGTGAGCCTCCTCTCCCAGGCCAGGGGTTAAGGGAACCAGGCCCCTGGGCCCAAGACTCTTGCAGCCCTTCGGTGTCACAAGTTTCCAGCAGGAAAGCCTGGGCTCCAGAGCAACTCAGTTTTGCTTACTTGCTAAATCCGCACTTCCCCGGCTTCTACTTTCTCCTCTGTAAAATGGGGCTCCCAGACCCAACCCCACTCTAGTCAATCACCAGGGCTTAAAAGCCTGTTTCCTAGGGAGTGGTGCTGGAGGTTGAGAGGCCTCAGCTAGCGAGTTTGGGAAGTGGGGCCGGACTTGCCCCGGAAGAGAGTAAGAATGAAAGAAAGGTGAGCCCCCAGGGCAGGCGGCGTGGCAGGGCAGGGAGGCACCGCCCCCCGCCGGCTCCTCGCGAGCCAGGTGAGCACCGGGAGGGCGTCCCCGCAGCCCCACTGCGCCTCGCCCTCGGTGGCTCTGCTAGGGAGAACCCCGCCAGCCCGCCCCTCTGGCTCACCCCCCCACACGCGTGAACATCCCGGCCCACCTGCTCTCCCGCACCCACAACTACTACCTCTTTTCTAACCCTGGGAGAAAGGAACGGTTCCTTGCCTGAAGCCCCTCTCCCCAAGTCCCAGAAAAGGGACGGATGCCGACCTCACTGGGCAGAACTTCCTCCTCTACCCACTCCCACACACATATACACCTCGCTAAGGGGGTTCCCTATAAAAGGCCAGGCAAGGGCACCCCCTCCCTACGAGCAAAACCCCTCGCTCATTCTCCCCCCGCGCCCCCCCGTCCCGGAAAGGCCGCCCTGTCCCCCACCCTAAGGGCGAACCACTCTCCTCCTCCGGCTACAGCAGGGGTATCCCCTCCACTCGTAGCCCACCCCGCCCCCCGCATTTCATGCTTCTTGCCCTCTCCCCCACCTTAGCCCAGGGTCAGGGCACCCTTCCTCTCCTCGCCCCGCCAAACCAGTCTGGTCTCCCACCCGGGGCAGCCCCTCCCCTGCGATGCCCCCGGGAAAGTGTCCCTCCCCTTAGAGACCCCGGCGCCCCTGGACTGGCCGGCCCCCCCGGGGCCACGGAGCGCTCACCTGCCGAGGGCTTGGCTCGGGGGCGGCTCCGCTGTCGAGCCGCGGGCCGGGGCAGGCTGGCGGGAGGCCGGCGAGCGGCCGCGCAGGGCGCTCGGCTCGCGAATCTCCGGCGCCGATCTCGGAGCTACGTTTACTTGGGCCACTTAACCCCCGCGCTGCCGGCCGGACGCGGCCGCCGGCTCGCCGGCCCGCCAGTGAGTCGGCCGCGTCCGTCGGGGGGCGCTCGGTGCGTCCACGAGGGCTGCGGCGGCAGGGCCCGGGGGCGGCTGCTGCGAGGGAGCGGCGCAGGCCAGACGGAGGAGCGGGGGGGGAGGGGGCGGTGCCGATTCCCCTTGTAACCGGGGCCCGGCCCTCGCCCCGCCCCCACCCGGGGGCGCCCCCGCCGCAGCCACTCAGCGTCCGGCCCCGGGAGCGGGGGGAGCGGAGGGAGGGGAGGAGGGAAATTTGAAATCACTCCGGGAGCCTCCCCCTTCGCCCCTCCTTTCACAGGCGCCGCCTCCTGTCCCCCCAGGGCCTGTTGAGCCACCAACGGGAATAATACGCACTACTGGGGTCTCCCCGACATTGGAGACTCCTCCTGGGGCCATTTCCCTACCCCCCACCCTCGCCACAAACACCTATACACTGGTTTGGTTGCGGGGGCCCAGAGAGGAAGGGCCCCCACTGGGATCTCACAGCAGTGGAATCTCCCCTTTATATCCCCACCCTGTCGCAATGCCACCCGGGCGTTAAAGTGGTCCCACCAGTCACCCCTCTCTGGACCCTCTAGTTAGGCCTCCCTCCTGTCTTTCCACCAGGCTCGGCCTTTGTCAGCCATCTTGAGAGGAGGGGAGGGCAGAGGAGGGAAGGCAATCAGGTCCTGGCTTCCTGGATTCTGGAGCCCTGCTGGCATCGACCAGCTGAGGGAGAAGCCCCACTTCATTAGCTGGTTTCAGTTGCCTCTGTCCTTAAGCGGGCATGGAACTATTTGAAATCAGCACTTCCTAATATTTATCGCACATTGTATTTATATTCATATATGTGTTTGTTTGCCTGCTTATCGTTTGTCTCTCCACACATTAGACATTAGAGGGCAGGGTCCCAGTGTGTCTTAGCCCACAGTAGATGCTCAATGAATGTGATAAATGAATGAATGAATGAATGAATGAATGAACGAACGAATGAACGATTCACGTGGCAACCTACAAGGCCCTATAGGAGTTGGTCCTTGCCACCTTTCCAGGCATCTCCTTCCCTCTCTCCTCTCTCACTTCACTCCAACCATCTGGTCTCTTTGCTGTTCCTGAAAGACACCAAGCACGTGTTCCTGTCTCAGGGCCTTTGCCCCTCACTGTTCCCTCTGGTGGGGTGCATGGCCAGCATATTATTCAGTTCCCTCCAAAGGTCATCTTCTGGAGAGGCTTTTCCTGACCACCCCACCTGAACATATCCTCTCTCCATGACTCCTAATCTATTTCAACCTCTTCATAGCACATAATGTGATCTGAAATTGTTTTTGTGTATTTCCTTGTTTTCTTGTTTATACCCCCAGAGAGAGAGAGAGAGAGAGAGTAAACTCCATGAAGGCAGAAATCACTGTGTCTCCAGTGCCTACAGGAAGGCCTAGCACCAAAAAGGGCTAGTACCAGTTTGTTGAATGAATGAGCACAGGTTTTTTTGCCTCCTGGGCCCTGGCTCTCTGAGTTAAAACTACAGCTTAATCTCTGCATCTCTTACCAGGTAATTGCAAATGAATAAATGGCAAATTCTTTGGAAGCTGCAAAAGTTTCCACACTTACTGCTTCTTGTTCTACCTAGGAACCTGGAGAGAGGATGAGGGGACAACAGAGAGAAATGGGCTCAGCTCCTGACACTCCAAGGGCCTTAAGTGAATGAATAACAGGAACTCTGCCATTCTGGCACAAACATCTAAAATCAGTTCTAGTCAGTTGGTGCAGAAAGAAGGGGGTCTCTTGGGAGGGTCTGTAGCTCGTTACCATCACCTGAGATATGTCTTGACAGGAAAGAAAAACAGAAGCTGGCAAGTCTGTGGGGAGGGCTGCTGGGACCTCCATTTTCTGAATCAGAAACTAGAACATGCCACCTGGCAAAGGATTTCTGTGCCACCACTAGAGATGCTTGGGAGACCTAGTTCCTATGCTGTTAGGGGTTGAATTGTGTCTTCCAAAAAGACATGCTCAAGTCCTAACGCCCAGTTCCAAGAATGTGAACTTATTTATAAATAGGATATTTGAAGATGTTAGTTAAGATGACAACTCTGTTCCCAACTCAGAAAGGTAAGTCCTTTGAATGGCCAAATGAGATTCATCATAAACATAAAGCTCATTAACATAATGGTGACCATTTATGGAACACCTATGTGGTAAACTGAATCCCCCACAATGATGTGTTCAAGTCCTCACGAACCCACCCCTCCCACCCCAACACCGGGTCCTGTGAACTCATTTGTGAATAGGAGCTCTGAAGATCCTGTTGGGATAAGACCAAATTGATTTCGGGTGGGCCCTAATCCAAAATGACTTGTGTTCATACAAACAGGAAATTTGGGCACATTAGGACAGAGAGACAGAGAGAGAAACGGCCATGCAATAGAGGCAGAGAATGAGTTATTCCACAAGCCAAGGAACATCATGGATTCCTGACCACCCTCCAGATTCCAGGAGAGAGTCATGGAACAGGTTCTTTCCTTTAAGAAGTATGGTTCTGCTCACACCTTGATTTTGGATTTCTAGTCTCCAGAACCATAAGACAATAAATTTCTGCAGTTTAAGTCAACTAGTCTTTGGTACAGGACTGGGTTTTCTGCAACATGGCAGTCATTTCTGGGGACAGCAAACAACCCAAATCCAGCAAAAAGGAATAGAGAGCATGTAATGAGCAGGCGGTCTCAGTCCTATCATTTGGGAATGAGAGTGAATGTCAGAAGGATGGGTGGAAGAAAAATGGCCTGATCTTTCCAAGACACAGAACTCTACAGTTTGTAAAGTTTACTGGTCATATTCACCATCTCATCCAAGCTCCAGGAGGAGGCAGGACAAGGAAAATTGGGGACCCGTTTGAGATAAGGGGACTGAGATTCAGAAAAGGAAGAGGCTTATTCAAGGTCAGTCCTGCATTCAAACCCTGACTGAGCACGTGCTATGTGGCTAAGAATTCTGAACTTGCAAGATGCTGCTGGGGGAGTGTAAGATAGTAAATGTAAATGAACAACTGAATAGCAGGTATAGATAAACATAGATAAATACTGGGAAGAGAATAGAGTGGAGTGAGGCCATAGCTAAGAATGGGGTGTTGATGAGATTTGTGTGAGATCCAAGTGATAAAAATGCAGCCAAGGGAAGATCTGTGATCGGATGCAGGCAGGTGTGTGGTCCAGGAGGCTGGTGTGGCCTGAGGAGAGGGAGTGGGGAAGGTCATGTGGGACCTGGAAGGTACCGGGGATGTCATACAAAGTAAGATGAGGAGTCATTGGAGCCATGATCCAACTCAGATGTTTAAAATACACATTGGGGGGCCAGGAGACTCATCCTGATCTAGAAGAGTGAGGATGGTGGCCTGGACCACAGTGGGAGTAGAGAAGGGGGAGAGAAGTACTGGATCTAGGATAGATTGTGGAGATTAAGCCAAGTCCTGCCCATGGCTATGGGGGTTAGGGGTAAGAATGGAGTCAAGGATGTCTCCTGGGATTTGGGCTTGAGCACCTAGGTGCAGTGTGGTTAAAAAGAAAAGACACACACACACACATACATCCCAGAAGCCCACACGGTAATAAATCAAAACCTTGACGGACTTGCACGTATGTCGTGGTTAAATATTATATTCGTGTTGAATTATATCATCATCTGTTTAGCTCTTAGAGAAGGAGCAGGTTTTTAATGACATATGTAAAGTACTTAGCACCATGTCTGATGAATAATAAGTACTTAATATACGGTAGATATTTTTATGGGTAAGTGACTTCACCTTTCTTGCTACAATTTCCTCATCTGCAAAATGGAGACAATAATAATACCTATTTCATAGGGCTGTTATGAGAATTATATAACTTAATATATGTAAAGCATTTCAAACAGTGCCTGGCACATGAGAAAACACCATAAAAGTACTTGTTAATGAGAAAAAATATTATCACTATTAATAATGAATACGAGCCTGCACTGCTTTCTTGGCTGCCCCAGCTCTTGGCAGGTACAGAAACAAAACTTTCTCCCTGCTTCCTCTGCATCAGCTAGCCCAGTCCCTTTGTCTCTCTGCCAGTCACCAGTCAGCTCCCAGCTGCTAAGGCAAGCCAAGTTCACCTCTACTTCTAGGTTTACAAACAGTATGATGGGCCCCATTTTATAGTCGAGGAAACTAAGGCTCAGCAAGGAGAGGCAGTTTGCCTGAGACTCCCAGCTTGGCCCCCCACTCTGTGCTAAGGAGTTTCAGCCTCAGTCATCTCCCCCATCTAATTGGAATAATAATAATAGTAATGCCTACTTCCGGAGCAACTCCTGGAATTGCCCATGTATGTGAAAGAACCCTATTGTAAAGTACTCAGTCTTAATTGCAGCATCATTAGAGACCACCTTCATTTGCAAAGTGAGATCCTCACCATTCATTTTCAACAGGAACACCCAGAGAGCTTTCTGTCCCAGTTGGCCCATGGAAGAGATTCTTCTCTCCTTTTTTTTTTAAACTAAAAAAAGGACCATTGAAATATTTCCTTTAAAAGTACCTGGCCAGACAAACTCCCTGAGTTTGGTCAGATATTATTCATTGTTATTATTAAATAACTGTATCAGTGATGGTGATGAGAGTGTACCACGTGCCAGGCACTCGTCTGAGCATTTTATATGTATTTATATATATTACGCATCCACTTCTCAGAGCAGCCTTTGATTCCTATGAATAGGAAGAATTATTATCCCCATTTTACAGACAGGGAAAATCAGGCCCAGAGGCAGAGTAACTAACTGTCCAAGGTCATATTGCCAAGGGGTGTGCCAGGAGCTAGTATTAAATACCAAGCGGTGGTCTTAACCACTTTGCTCCCATAAAATGCTTAGTATGGTGCCTAGTTAGTGCTCATTAAATATCAGATATTGTTAGTATATTATTATTGCCAAGCATTACTCAGTAACCATTTTCCAAAGCCCCAGCCTGCAGATAGGGTTATCAGCATGTCCTTTTATATGGACCTCACAAAGCTTGGAGGGCCAGAGGGCCCTGCCCAGAGCAGATAAAGACAGGTCTGGATAAGGGGGGTTCCACCCCCCCCCTGTTTATCTCAAAACAGTGAGCTAGCAGAATCTGGACCCAGAGCAAATCCAGGAAGTAAAATCCTTTCCTCCCAGTCTCTCCACATCAGTGATGACAGTTATCCTTACTACCTATCAGACACTATGCTAAGCACTTCTGTTTCCATTTTAAAAACTTTTATCGAACTATATCATTCATGCATGAGCATTCATAAACAAGTGTATAGTAAAAGTTGTGAACTTACAAAGCAAACATGCATATCATCACACAGGGCTCCCATACATCACCCTACCACCAACTCCTTGGGTTGTGTTGAAATATTTGTTACAAACGATGAAGGAGCATCATCAAAATATTACCACAAAATATTCACATCTGGTGTGTTTTCCCCCAACGCACCTGATTATTAACACCCTGAATTAATATTATATACTTGTTAGAGTTCATGAAAGAACGTTCTCATATTTGTTCTGTGAACCACAGTGCATCTTCTACCACAGGATTCACTGTGTTATACAGTCTCATGCCTTTTACAATCCATTCAAAGTGTACACTCAGTGGCTCTCATTTTCATCACAGAGTTATGTTGTCATCACCTCAGTCACTTTTAGAACATTTTCATTACCCCAAAATGAAAAAATCCTATATCCTTTTATAGTCCCCATTGTTGTCCCTTAGAATTGATATATCTTCTTTGCCACTGCTGCAAAAATATTACAATGTTACTGTTAACTCTCATCCATAAGTTACATTAGTTGCAATTTTCCTGTGTATCACCATATTCTTAACACATTGTAAATGAAAAATATTCTTATATTTATACTGTTAACCATAATCTTCATCCACCACCGAAATCACTGTTATACAGTCCCTAGGTTATTCTCTAGCTTTCTTTCAATTGACACTTATGTCCACAGACTGCCCTTTCAGCCACAATCACATTTATAACTCAGCAGTGTTAGTTATACTCACTATAATGTGTTACCATCAACTCTATTCATTTGCATACTTTGTCTTAAGCACTTTTCACATGGCTTCTCATTTAAATCATCCTAATAATTTCTAAGGCAGGTGCTAGCACCCCCACTTTTCAGACTAAGGGCCAGAGAACTTGAGTGAGTTGCCCAAGGTCAACCCAATGATTAGGTACCTAAGCCACCACGAGTAAGGATGCCAACATCTGGGAGGTGCTTTCTAGTGTACAACACACATTTCCACCCTAGGGGGCAAGGCTGAAAGCCAGGAGCCTGGTGAGGAGGCTGGTGTAGGAATCTAGTGGGGTGAGGATGGTAACTTGCACTGGATGTGACAGCGGAAGGGTGGTGAGGGTAAGATTTTGGATATGATTTGAAGAAACAACTGTCAGATTTGCTGATGAGCCCAATGTCGGGGGTTGGGGGTGGGGCATGAGAGAATGGAATCAAAGTGACACCAAGATTTTTGGCCTGGACAGGGGAGGAAGCAGTTGCCCAGAAAGGAGGGGGCATTTGCCCAAGGTCACTCTGCAGGTGAAGGGGAAAAGGAGTGCAGACCCCCAGGCTCCTGACCTTCTGCCCTCTATCTTACTCCCTCAGAAGTGAAGCCTGAACTTCTGAAAATAAAGGAAGCCAGGTCCAAACATCCTGGTTGGTCTGAGGGCTTTGGGTAAGTGAATAATGAGTGAGGGCTTTAAGGGAACAAACACTTATTGAGGACCTAATATGGTGTAGATGTGATTCCTGCTGTCAGGTAGTCCAAAGCCAAACTATATCCAGGGAATAAGTGAATTGCTTATTGGTGCTCAAGGAGGTATACAATTCATCCTTTAGGCATCTGAAAGGAGGTGGAATTTTTTTTTCTCCATTAAAAATGAGGATTTAAAAGAAAAACTGATATGTGCATGGGGGGGTCAAAGGTTATATTTACTCTATTAAAAATAGTTCTAGAACAGGCACTCTATGCTGGAAAAAAATAGAACACAGATAGTCTCTAGGAGAGTGAGGGCAGGGATTGATTGGGAAGGGACACAAATGAACTTTCTGGAGTGATTGTAATAATCTGTATCTTGATAGGGGTTTAGGTTAAAAAATTCAAAGTGATGGGTATGTTTGTCAAAATTCAGCAAGTGTAAATTCTAATGTATCTATTTTTCTTTGGTTGTTTGTAATTTAAGAAACTATTGCTGAATCCAAGGTCATGAAAATTTACACCTATGCTTCTTTCTAAGGGTTTGATAGTTTTAGCTCTAATTTAGGTCTTTGATCCATTTTGAGTTGATTTTGGAATATGGTGTGTGGTAGGGGTCCAAATTCATTTTTTTTCATGTGGATGTCCAGTTGTCCAGCACCATTTATTAAGAAGACTGTTCTTTCCCCACTGAATGGTCTTGACATCCTTGTCAGAGCAATTGACAATAGATGAATGGGTTTATTTCTGGACTCTCAATTCCAGTTCATCATGCTGACTTTTTATTTTAACTTTAGATAAACTACTTTTGGAATTAATTTTTTGGGTATTTTATCCCCAAAACTTCTGAAATTATTTATTCAGTTGATCAAAAATGAGCCAGAATCAAACTTGCTATGGGAAAATTTTTTTAAAATAAAGAGAATAGCTTCATAGCAATATTATTACAGTACTGTCACTGTAATGAAGAGACTATGTTACAATTATGCACTTTGCTATTAGAATAATTTCTAAGGGGATAAATTTATGAGACATTAGGTAGGAATCATTCTCAATATACCAGAAAAGGAAATTATGATAACAAAAATATTAGACACTATATAACAAAATAAAATATGAATACATGAAAAAAATTCAGCAAGTATCCTTAAGATTCGTGCCTATCTTTGTATGTAAATTTTACCTCAACGACAAAAAGCTGCAAACAAATATTAAACTTTAGTTAGTGATATGTATGTTAAAATATTTAGGGAGATGGGGGCAGATGTGGCTCAAATGGTTGGGCGTCGGTCTACCATATGGAGGGATCTGGGTTCCATCCCAGGGACCTCCCGGTAAAAAAACAAACAAACAAAAAATATTTAGGGAGAAGGGTACTTATATACGCAATTTACTTTGAAAGGTTTCAGAAAGTAGGATGGGTGAAAGGATAATTGGATAGGTATAGGATAAAGTAAGAAAAGTAAAATGTTAATGCTAAAATCTGGGTGGTGGATATAAGACTGTTGCCTGTAAATTCCTTCAACTTTGCTGTGTGTTTGAACATTTTCATAATACAACATTGAAAAATTATAAAAGTAATTAATAGTTCCACAGTCATCTGAGACAATTGCGGTTATTCCTTAAAGTTAGAATTGTATATGCCTATGAAGAGACACGAAAAGGAATATTCTTTGGAGCCAGTTTTCTAATTGGGAAAAGTTGTAAACAACTTTTTTTTTTTTTTCCCATTAACAGGGGAATAGTTAAATAAAATGCAGTGCATTCATACCGGGAATTCTGTGCAGCTGTTACAAAAGAATGACAGAGTCATACTTCTGGGCAGGGATATTTTGTCTGTATGGGTTGACCAAGAAAAGGGCAAGATTATATAAATATAGCTTGCAGCATGGCCTCAAATCTATCTGTAGTACCTGATGGTGGTGATGGACAGAGGCACAAAAAGAAAGGTCTCCCGAAGGCCAAGGATGAAACTGGAATGGGCACTGGGGCCTGGAAATTACGCAAGCAGCAAGGAGGGTGGACATTGCCCTACCACAGGGTACCTGTAGTTCCCTGGCGCCATGATCACCACCATCCCTGGTTAACATTTCAGGGAGAAGTCTAGGCTAAGGGCTGCACTGATGTGCGCGAGGATACGCGTAAGGACATGCATCTCGCTTTGGAAGCCTCACGGGCCCTCCATTTTACAGATGAAGAAAGTGAAGTTTGGAGAGGTGAAACTTCACCCAAATCAGTCAAGCCTATTGTGGTCAGATTGAAACCCAGGTTGTGGTCACAACACCCAGCAGCAATTTGCATTGCAGTTCTAAATTGGAGCCAGGCCGGGCATTCACTTTATAATTGTCCTGAGGAAGAAAACAAAGCAGACAATAGAGATCCAAGGCCTCATTTTCTCAGGCAAAGTGATTCCTACCATGAATTTGAAATAAGAGGTGAGATTTCCAAGAGGTAGAGACATTATCACCCCCACCCTCAAAGAAGAAGGGCCCTTTAAAAAGCAAATTTCTGGAGGTGACTGCTTAAATGTCTATTTGAGTTTAGGTGCAAGGATTTTTAAAAGGTTTAAACTTTACCCCAGGGATTTATCTCAAGGAAAAATCCTGAGATTTGGAGGGAGATTCGTGGACAGGCAAGCAAGTTCATCACCACATTCTATACAAAATCAGAAAATCAGTATTGCACAAAAGTTCAACAAGAGGATTATTTACATAAATTTTGGCATGTATAAGGATAAATAACTAAGAGTGGAACTGACTCCTCTTTCCCTGGCTTCCAGCAAACTCAGAGGCAGTTTGGAAATTTATCAATAATCTTTCTGCTGCTAGTTATGTTGGCCAGTTTGCCTCCTACTTGGTCCTGATTTACTGTGTGTGTGTGTGTGTATTCCTGGAAGACAGTCTCACAACAGTGGAGTCTGTGTGTGGCTCACTACTCTGTCCCGGCACCCAGCATAGTGCCTGGCACATAGTAAGGGTTTAATAAAGACATGTCAAATGAATGGACAAATGTATCCACAAGACTCCAAGCTGACAACACCTGCCCAAGCGAGCAATTCCATTCTAAGAATTTATTCTACAAGTACATGCAGGTATGCAGAGATATCTGTATATGTAGGAATATTTCCATTGCTTGTAATAGTGTAAACATGGAAAAACTCTACGTGTCCTTCAATAAGGGGCTGGTTAAATTAGATAGGATTTGTCCATACAGTGAAATACTACATAGTTGTGAAAAAGATCTAGCAAGTCTGTAAATGCTAATATAGAGATTACTAAGTGAAAAAAAAACAAGATGCTAAAATAGTATAAACATTGTATATATGAGTCCATGGTTTAAAAAACAAAAAACAAAAACGGGAGTAGAAAAAAAGCCTAATACACCATTCCAGACTATTCTGAGAGAAGATCTGGGAGGTTCCAATCTGAGTTCTGCCCTTATGCAGCATAGTGACCTTGGCTAACACCTCTCCCCTCTGAACCCCATCCCCCCTGCTATAAGATGGAGATAAGAGTTACTACCTCCTGGTGGGGTTACTGAGAGGATTAAGGGAGAAAATGCATGTAAATACCAAGCACTTCTCCCAGCATGAGTACTCAAAGATATATTAGTTAAAATAGAAAATCATTTCCTTTCTGGATGGGATGAAAATAAAGGGAACAAAGGTTAACTTTTTTTAAAAAGCCTTTAAAAATATATATTGTATAAATTTACGGAGAAGTTGCAAAAATAGTAGAATAGTACAAAGGACACCTGTGTCCTCTTCACCCAAATTCACCAATTGTTAACATTTGCCAAATTTGTACCATCTCCATGTATATACTCATTTTCTCCTGAACTATTGTATCCTCCTTTGCCCTTAAACACTTCAGCATGTATCTACTAAGAACATGAACACTGATACAATATTATCTAATCTACAATCTATCTTCAGATTTCATCAATTGTCCCCATAGTGTCTTTTATAGCAATTGTTTACCCCTGTCCAGGATCACAGGTGGCATTTTGCTGTCCTGTCTTTTTTAGTTTCTTTTATTCTGGAACAATTCCTCAGCCTTCTTTCATCCTTTCACCATGCCATATATGTTTCTGAAGACTCTAGGTCATTATATTTTGCAGTTTTGTTCATAGTTTTTATAATTAAGAAGCTAATATTGAAGATTATGATGATGATAGTAATAAATGGAAACATGAAATGTCCATAGTGGTTTTTTTTTTCTTTCGGTTTTTGGTATAAAGAGGGCTGGGAATTTGTCTCCTTGGGCATGATAAGGGACCCCTGTGGTGATGGAAATGTTCTGTATCTTGACTCTATCAATGTCAACATCCTGGTCATGATACAAGGGGTTACACCAAGGGAAATCGGGTAAAGGGCATAGAGGATCTTTCTGTATTTTTTCCTACAAATATATGTGAATCTTTAATTACCTCAAAATATAAAGTTGAGTTTAAAAAAAAAGAAAAAAAGAAAAAGACCCAACCTTTGGCATTTCTAAGCATCCTCCTAGGGAGGACCTGACCTCTAGGGGAAATTCCCAGCAGGAATCCTCCCTGCCTGAGAAACTAATTCTTAATGAACTCCTTTCACTTGCAGGCGGGCTCCAATGCCCTCCACAGGGACATTTTAAAGTGAATGAAGGGAGCAGGGTCCCTTGTTAAGGCTGAAATGGGAGCTGG
>PVKH010027846.1:0-12947 GCA_004027955.1 Chaetophractus vellerosus | reverse complement strand
AGTTATTTCAGGAAAAGGAACCTTTTGAGTGTTCTTCACAACACACCATAGACCGTGGTAGAACCAAATAACTTTAATGACTGCAGTCTGGGAGGAATTGCCTCCTCAGTGCCCTAGGGCTGCCCAAGATTGGCCTCACGAAGACTTTCTCCAGAAGTGGGTCTCCTCAGGCCTTAGTCCAGCTCTGCCATCATCACTTGCTAGGGTGTAATTCTAGGAAAGGACCTAACCATGCCCTTGATATTGGCCTCAGTCTACTCTCCAGCCTCACCTCAACCTTGAACATCTTCTCAACCTGAGTGAGTCACACCACACTATTTGACCCTCCCTGAATATCCTGTGCACTTTCATTCTTCCAAGAAGTCATCTAGCCTTCAGCTCCTTGAGGGAGAGAGAATTCCCCCTTTCCCTGTGTGTGTGCTTGTTTCACAGTACTTCGCACTGAATGATCACCACTTATTCATGTAATATCCTTCTTCACCAGGCCTAGAGCTCCTTGAGGGCAGAGACTGCTGTTTTATGCCTTATTAAAAGGATACCATAGGGCCTGGCGCATAGCAGCTCCTCGTTGAATGCTGCGTGAATTGAGTATGACATAATGGCATCTGCCCTCAAAGTTATTAGGGGAGATCAGAGATTACCAATGGTTTCAAGGCAGGGCAGAAAGTGCCAAAAGTCTCTCAACAGAGTTATGTGTCCTAAAGCTTTTGGCAGGTTAGTGGAGGAAAGAATTAAGGAGAGTTAACATGAGGGCTCCTCTGGGCTCCAAGCATTTGGTTCTGAGGTGCAGAAATAACCTCACTATGGGGGGGGGGGCAGATAAGGGTCAGAATGTTGCTGGGTGCAAGTTACTGAGCCCTGCATAAGGGCTAACAAATGAAGTCTCGGGTTACAGAACATGTTTTCTGAATTCTAGAAGTTGGGTTTTACCTTTCTGCCCCAAATCTGTTTCTCCAACAATTTTGGTCATCTCCACAATATCAAGCCCTTTCCCATCCCTGATCCTTGCCCAATGGGAAGACCTTTGGGGGCCCAGTTAATGGACAAGGGGCTTCCTAGCAGACAGCTCTGGGTGATGAGGCTGACAGTGATGACCCCTAAGGGAGACAGAAAGGAACCCTTTACTGCCATTGACAATGGAGACCACTTGTTCAGACAGGCCAGAGTCCTGGAATGTCCTCAGCAGTGAGGACAGAATGTTATCTACCAGTAGAGCAGGGGTTCTTAACAAGGGGGTCATGAGCTTGAATTGAAATTCACAAAAACATTCTTCTTGTGGGGATGTATTGGTGCAGGTGTGATATGTTTATTAAATAATACACAGTATAGTGTGGACTTAGTTGGGTGTCCATGGTTTTCACCTGACTGGCAAAGGCGTCCATGGAACAAAAAAGGTTAAGAAACCCTGCAGTAGAGCATCTGACGGTTCATTGCCATCCATATCAGTTGCAGGGAGCTTGCCAAGTCTTCTGCTAGAGATAACCATTCAGCCACTCGCATCTCTTTTGCCCACACACTTCCCCACTGCTCAGCGTGAGCAACATGACATCAGAGAGAAAACAAGAGAGGAGCTGGTATTGACCTTCCAGTAGAGGCAGAGGAAGGCTGTGCTGATGTATCTGGGCAGGTACCAGGGAGGAACCAAGCCAAACCTTCCCTTTATTCTGATGTTTTCCCTCCCAGGAGCCTTTATTCTCCATTATTGAACCCCCTGCCAACTGCAGTGAGGGCAAAAAGCAAGCCTCTGCATTTCATAACAGGCTTGGGCATAAAGGAGGGTTGTTCCTAAGTAACTCACCCTGCCCTACTTTCTCCCACCTGCTTTCTAACAAAGTCAACCAGAAAGCAAACAGAGTTGGGCTTTTAGAGCCCAAGATTTAGAAGAGAAAAATCCTCCCTTTTTTGGCGCCTGTACTTACAAATATGTATGCTGTATTTATACAGCATATTAAAACCCAAAACCTACAGTAATGCAACATTAAAGTCAAGAAATGCAAAAGTGAAGGGTTTATGGCATTGTTAGCTTGCCCGCATTGTACATTCTGCATAATGAACCTCACCTTGAAATTCAAGCCATATACCACACGGCCAAGTTCACTCCACCAGGCAAACCTTAAACCTTTTGCATTTTGTGAATTTCATTACCTCAAATTGCAGTATTTATAACTGAAATGTGCAGCTGAGAAAATGCTAATTTTCTGTTTTTTTCTTTCGTTTTTTTTCCCCTTTCATCTATTTACCCTTTTAATTAAAAAAAAAAGTGGGGAATGTAAAGAAATGAGGAGAAAGGGGGCAAAAAGCTGATAAAGAAGAGGAAACCTAGCACAGAAATTCACTATGTTAGGGGACTTCATGGGAGGGGAAACTGAAGTCCAGAAGGGGACGCAATTTGGCCAAGGTTACACAACCTTAGTAGTTGGAAAACCTAGCAGCAAATTTCCCACTGTAAACTCATTGCTCTTTGGCTGCATTGCTTTGCCAATTCTTTGCCCCAAATCCAAATGGGGAAATGGTTCCAAAAGCAAATAAAGGAAAGGAGAAAGCCAAAACTTCTGTGAACGGCTAGAACCACTTTTCTTTCATTTACACTATTTGGTTTATCAACATTTAGCATAATTCTGATCTCGAGAGGTGCAGAATGACTTTAAATTGCATTCAAAGAATACTCACGTTGCAAATGGGTTGTCTCTTTGGTTACATAATTCCCAAGGAGAAGAATATATTTAACTTACAAAGTAACCAGCTCAGACAGAGTTTCAAAGGCCACATGCTATTATCAGCAACAGTTTCATCCCCAGTGAGCTGCCACCGCACCCCTGCAGTGATGGGTGCGCCCCATTTGTCCTGGAGAAACAGATTCAGAGGTCAGGGGAGGAAGGGCTGTTGACAGCGCTGGCTCCCTCTTTAGCAGCCTGTCAGACAGGTTGGGGTCATCTGAAAGAAAGGATCAGTGTGAACTAGACTCAGCCTGCCTTGGCACATAGGCATAGAATCAGCAAAACAAATAGTATGGATGGACTTTTATTCTAAGAAATTTTCCATAGAACATATTTTTTGTCTGTTTCTTGGCTGAAATATATCCGAAGACATTGCCAACTGGCAAATGTTAGCCCCGCAATAAGAGGAAGGAGAAGCTAGAAAAGCAAAAGCCCAGGAAGAGATTCTCCTAGATGCTGAACATCAGATTCTGGAATTTCCCCATCCAAGCGCACTCAGGGTTTCCCTATAAGGGGAAAGCTTCAATGAAGGCTTCAGTATTAGAAGACCCGTGGTGATCTGGGACCTGGGTTTCCGTTTGGCGCGATTGTTTGGAATCTATTATTCTGTGTTGAAATGCCTGGAACCCCTTCTGCCTGGGTCCTCCCTCTGCAGGGAAGTTTATGAACAGGGTAGCAGCATCAGACCAGTGCTCCTGTGCCTAGGCTTGCCCAGTGGGCAATGAGAACCCAGTGTTACAAGAAAGGTGTGGTGAGGAAGGAATGCCCCTGATGGGGTTTGGCTTAGTTAGAAGACTCCTTTCCAAATGACTCAGAAATCCAGTGGGACAGGAGATAAGAAAAGAGCAAGCACCAAAGTGGCACAGTGAAAGTCAGAAACTGGTGCCCATCAAATGAGAGACAGGAGGTACTGGGCCTTTCCTTACTTCATCAATCCTGTTCAGAAGTGGCTTAGCCTTCTATGAACCCAAAAGCTGCTTTCCCCACCTGCCTTCCCTTCTCTCTCCTCTCCCCTCAAGTGCTTCCTGCTCTCCTCCTAACAGATGCTAGCACACATGAGGGGTTTTTTTTTTTTCCTTCTGATGCTAAGCATGATTTACAGGCTTGAGTTATTATTTATCATTATTCATTTTCTGTCAGCAGTGCATTGAAGGTTAATAGAAATGCCAACATGCTCACTGATTTACTTAGTAAAATATTTGTTCCAAGGTTTAGGTCATATGATTGGTGTCTGAGAGAGTTTCAGGTTTATGCATTATGAAAAGCAAGATGACTTGACCTTCAGCCACCAACACTAGCACCATATATTACTTTAGTGAGTGACCTTCAGAGACCTAAGGCTCAGGAGATGTATTCAACACATGTTGGCCCCCTCCATATTGCTGGCATTGTATACATACCAGCTGAGTTGACGCAAGTAAGCTGAGCCCCGGAGCCCATCTAATGAATGGGAGGCAGATGAGATATAAACTCAGACTAAACCAGATCCCTTTCTTAAGATAATAAACCGGCTTTGCAGCCCAGCTGTGCTAAGGCTGTGTACATACCACTGGGACTAATCACTTCACGTGGCCTCCTCTGCTTCTTGCAGCTCAGCAGAGAGAAGGATGCCAACAAAAGGACAATTCTGAAGGAAACTGATCTTGAATGAGCAGCCAATCAGGGCCCCAAGGGGAGAGTGGGCTTACAGGGGCCCACCATACTGACATGGTTGTGCTTTCATTGCTGTTTGGGGATTGCAGAGGAAGAAGATGGCATGGAACATGTTCTCTCAGAGCTTAGAGTCAAGTTGACAAGACACCTAAATAGCACAACAGTAATACGGAAATAAAATTACAGTAAAAGCGTGGAGGGGATAATTCATTTCTAAAGCACCAGTTCTAACCATTACTGTAGAGGTAACACAGCATAGTGTATTGGGTTCAAGCCATGGGCTTCAGATTTAGGCTGTATGAGTTTGAGTACCAGTTCCATTACATCCGAGCTATCTAAACTTTGGCAAGTTGGCTTTGTCTCTTTAAGTTGCAGTTTTGTCATATTTTAAAAATGAGCATAAAAAAATACACCTACCCTCTTGAGGTTTTTATGAGAATCAATTGAGAAATGCATGTAACTATGTCTGGTACAGGTCTGGTTGCACTCACCAAAGGCTAGCCATTATTGTAAGTGCTGTGAAAAGATGGTGAAGAGATTGTTGCAAGCAACTGGCAAGGCTTCAGTTGAGGATGGTTTTGATCTGGGAATTTGAAAGAAAAAAGAAATAATGTAGGTTGGTAGTGAATCGGGGGCCCCGGAAAGAACAGTAGTACTACTGCGTGCCAGTAGCATGTCAGAACCCTGGAGATAGAAACGAAGCTCTCAGTGTCTGTCTAATTTCTTGTGTTCCATTTCTAAACTCTGCTTCTTACCTCAAGTTCTCCTAAGAGGCTATCAATATTCCTTTATCAATTGCATCTTGTTTACTAAGTTGCATTTGCTTTCAAATCCAAACAAATTTCCTTAGGGCTTTGGAATTGCCCTGGATAAAGTCTTATGATTCAGTGATCAGCAGATGCTCTCCAAAGAGCAGTCCTAGTCATTCCTCTCATCTGGGGGTTCTTTACCTTTTTTGTTCCATGGGCCCCTTTGCCAGTCAGGTGAAAACCACAGACCCCCTTCTAAGTCCGCACTACACTGAGTATTATTTAATAAATATATCACACCTGCACCAACATGTCCCCACAAGAATAATGGTTTTGTGTTTTTTTTTTTTTTTCATTTCAATTCAAGCTCACAGACCCCTTGATAAGAACGTCTGCAATCCTTTCTTTCCCTTCCTTGGTGTTGGCACAGTCCAAATACCAGATGGACTTCCACCCTACCAGTAACACATGTTGCCTCTCTGTTCATTCACCTGGGTGTAAGTGACTGGGCCTATTTCCAACTGTTCATGCCAGTGGTGGGAGTAGGTGTTTTGTTTCCGCAAGCACTGCCTTTGGTTTCAGCACATGTAGTCTGAATGCTCCTGAGTCTCATCTTCTTCTTCTGAAAGTGACATGAACCCTCTTTTCCGCTTGTAGGGATACTAAAAAAATAGCCCATGTTGGGCAAGGGTCAGAGAAGGTGGCTTAACATCCAGTGAAAATCCCCTAACCTAGAACTAAAACCAAGGCAGTTTTCTTCAGAGAAAGCAAACGTTCCAAATGCATCCAGGGATTCCCTGTATATGAGCACAAAGGAGAAGACAATGTTGCATGTGAAAGAAGAACACTTATTTTTGAGACACAGTCCACAAAGAACGGAAGACTCCCCATCAATCATTCATTCATCTATTAATTCTAGATCAATTTATTTGGGGGGGGGTATAAAAGGAATTCCTACATTCAAGGCATTTACAGGTACCCAAAGCCAAACTCCTCAGGGTCAAAGCCATAATGCTGGGGCTGTGTTCCTCACACTAATTATTTATAATAAAATCACAATCTATCAGCATGACGTAGGTTCCGAGAGGGCATTCCGAATGAGAATTCAGAAGCCCAGATTTATTGATCTATGATTGATAGTTGTAGAAGCAGACCAGGAACAGGGATCTTCTGGCTCCCTGGAGGTGCTCTTTGTGCATCTCCACGGTGCCTCAGTAACAGAAAGCTCTTCTCCAAAACTGGTCTTCATGAGGACCTGATGATGGGGCTCTATACTATAAGGCCCACACTCTCAGGAGACCCACCATCCTTCTCCTTGAACAAGGGTGGAAAGCCAATAAACTCGTAGCATGTCAGAAGATGGTGGTGGTAAAAAATTGCAATGCATTAACAAAGGAAAACTTCAGAGGGATAAGGGAACAAAACAATTTAAATCTAATTTAAATAGTTTTCCTTTCTCCCCCCCCCCCCATATTCACCCAAGACTGTTCAATGAGCCCATCTGAATTCCGAGGGTATTTCATACTCCCACGATAGGGGCCAAGTGCCAGAAATGTCCTTTCATTTCATTTCCAGTACTAGCTAAATTATCTATTGCCACAATCTGTGATTGATTTAGTTTTTATTGTTCTTGGCTGTGGCAATCTGTAAGGACCCAGTTGATTTTCTCGTTTTGGGTTTTAGACTTTATTGCTGTCATTTTAATGACAGATATTAAACACAGGAAATTTTCATCTGTATTTTCTCCAGGCTGAGCAGTATGCTGCATTCGAACATGAAACGATGCCAAGAACTGGTCCTTCTAAAGTCTCCTTCTCCTGCAACTTCTGTGTAACCATGTCAGGGACCTGTGACAATTCTGAAGAACAACATGTATATTGTGAGGTTAACTTCTGTCCCACGGTACCAAGTATGTGCTAGATATCTATTTAAGTCAACTAATGAGTGAAGACTCCTAATGGATTCCCTTTGACATGTGAACTTTTCCATGAATCAGCTTCTATCCTCATCTCCAAATGTTAATTGGGTACCTACTGTGTGCAATGAAATTATGCTAAGTGTAAGAAAATTTGAAGCGTATGGTTTTACTTTCCATGAACTTTCAATTTATTGATAAAAATCAAGGGTATACATAAATCAATATTATAAAGTATGAGATAGGTTATATTAAATAACAAGTGAAATAAAAAATTTCCTCAGAGTGTAAAAGAGTGATATATTCCCTTGAATTTGGGAAGGCAAAAGAGAAAGAGCAGGAAGGATGATGTAAGGTAAATGGACGAGGAAACCATTTGATACCATAGTAGTCAGATCGTTTTATTTTCAGCTACAAGTGATAAAAATCCAGTTCAAGTCAATTTATTGACTCATATGACTGGAAAGTCCAGGGGGGCTACTGGCTTCATACATTGCTGGGTTGAGGGGATCAAATGATGTAAGGAATATAAATGCCTGCCCACTCCAAGATGAGAGCGATGAATAGTCCATTCTACTCTAAGTGTGCAGTGTGTGTGTACGTGTACATGCACCACACACTTATGCACTGAAATAAAAGGCAAAAGGCTCTTCTTTCC
The DNA here is from genome assembly GCA_004027955.1 of Chaetophractus vellerosus. NCBI lineage: Eukaryota > Metazoa > Chordata > Mammalia > Cingulata > Chlamyphoridae > Chaetophractus > Chaetophractus vellerosus. The sequence continues at coordinate 5,255 of PVKH010027846.1, read as the reverse complement.
CTCTTGCCCCGCCCCCCTTTTTTAGGAGGTACTAGGGGATGAACCCAGGACCTCCTACATGTGAAGCAGGTGCTCAATCACCGAGCCACGCCTGCTACCCAATGAATGAGAGTTGTTTTTGTTTGTTTGTTTTGTTTTGTTTTTAGGAGGTACGGAGGATCATATATGGGAAGCAGGCACTCAACCACTTGAGTTACATCTCTTCTCTATCCTCTTGCCTTCTTAACCTCACTATTATTCTAGTTCTTCATTGTTCCTTCTCTCACACACATGCATATAATTGTCATCATAAACATTTTCTCCATCTTCTGAGAGTTTCAATTTTATTTTCTTCGATTACAAAATAGTCCCTTACTTCTCCTACAGTCACATGAGACACGTTTGTATTTTTGCTCAAATGCAGACAATATTTTTCATAAATGAACTGAGTCTTTTAATAAAAAGGTAAACTCCCCTTAAATATGCTTGCATTCCATTTTATATCCAACTTGATATTTCTTCTTTACTCTTCAAAGCTGGATCCAATTTGTCCAGTATAACAAATGTAACGTTTCTAAATGTGGGTTTTGAGATGCCTTCTTAAGTCTCTAAAATATACAGCCAACTCGGGCTGAAATCCAATAGCAGCAGCGTAGTCAAGTCAATAAGAGGTTGGCAGATTAATCATTTGAAAACCCAGAATTCATCTCTGCATTCTGTTTCACAGTGATGGCCCCAAAAGGAGGTTGTCTTCTTTCTTTACCATACACACATTCATGAAATGAATTGTGTTATATCCTAGTTCCCATTTGGGTGTACTGCTACTGATGCTATTTTCATTTGTTAATAAACTCAAGAGTTATCCCAGGGATGTCCATACAGAGAGCTGACTCTGTCAGGAAAGGGAGAAGCTTCTTTTGGCTTGACTCTCATTAGGTTATATATTTATGGATAGTGGTGATGTGCAGGGCAAGGGTGCCACCTAAAAAATGTAATGACCTCACCAAACTGGATTTTTGCCTAGACGAGAAGTACAGAAAAAGTGTAGGTAGTAATCAATATCCATATTTAATGTAATTATATATAATGATTATATCTTATATGATGCAAGATAAATTTTCAAAATGTTTTTATCACGTTATTTTTCTTATATAAAGACTTGAATGGTGACAATGAGGCATACTTATCAAATCTGTAGGTGATACAAAGCTATGATAAAGGAATCTACATTCAGAGAGATACCTGCTGGTTAGAATGAAATCATTAAGATAAAACCCAAGAGTTGTAAATGTAGAGGAATTCCTTTTCATTTAAAAATAGTAAATGAAAGGAACGAGAGATCTGATTTGATGGTAGCTCATAGGAATAAGGCTTGAGACTTTAGCGGATCATAGGATAATGTGCAGCAGATGAAAAAAAAACATTTGAAGAAATCTTGAGCAACCTAAAATCAATGGGAAATGTGAAAAGCACATGGGAAACTGTAGAGTCAACATATTATTTTCTGGTCTCGTATCTAGGCAGATATATTTAGTTTTGGTGCCAAGTTTTAGCGGGGGAAGGTGGGTAATGGACAAATTATTTTGTTGGAATTAGTGTGTATCCTAAGGAGAGTGACCCGGTTGGTAGGGGTTCTGCTAATAATTTTTTGTATGTGTCTCATACAATGACTGAAGATATTTTAGTCTGAAGGAAGAAAAAGACTCAGAAACAGTAATCATTTCTACAGATAGGTAAAAGGCTCTTCTGAAGAAGAGATGATGCAAATTTTCCATTTTGCCTCAGAAGACTAGATTAATATGAAAATTTGGCAATTTCTGAGACAGAAATTTAGGTTCAGCATCTCCTAAGGGCTCTGTTTATAGGAAACACACTTTTTCTTGAATACAGGAGAGCCCCATCCCTAGAAGAATGTCTTAGCCTAGAATGGCTGCCGAAATCATTTATCACTGAATTGGAGAGTGTTGTAAATAACACCACTGAACAAATGGAGACATGGAGGCATAGAACAGTCACATGACTGTGAAGTGTCAGTTTACACGCCTAGTTGGAAACAGAGATGGAATCAACACCTGGGGCCCTGACTCCTTGATATATGCTTTTTTCCATTGGTCAAAATTTGAATATCTATGACATACAATGTAGGGAAATGGATTTCAAATAAATAAACAGGAAATGGAATAGTACACCCCCCTTTTTCATTCCTGTTCTTCCTTTCCCGCCAAATAAGTCGTTTTTAAATCAGTCACCAGAAGCCTGAGCTTGTAGCAGTCCTAACAGGTAGAGGAATGTGCACTATTTCTGATAAGAATAGAGTTTGATGGTTTGAAAGAATGAAATTGAACCTAAACTGCAGAGGTTGGGGTTTGTCTTCTCTGAAAACAACAACAACAACAACTTGATTTTTCTCATTTTCAAAGGGAAAAAAAGCTTTTTAAATATTTTAGGTTTCAAAGAGGTCCAGTTAAATCAAACTCGTTCAGTAATTCAGCAGATGTTTTCAGAGTCTCCATGTTCCATTGACTGTTCTAGGAGGTAAGGGAGCTACATTAGCAAACAAATTTGGCAAAAGTTCCTACTTTGATAAGGCTTCTATTCAAGTGGAGGGAAGTGACTTTGGAACATACCAAGAGGTACCCACTTCTACCAGCAGGGGCTAAGAGGACTGGAAAGTTTTGACAGTAGAAGAGAAGCTGGCTGGGCTGAGTATATGGGGGCACTTTCTGAATCACACAGACAGACAAAGCAAAACAGAATGAAGAGTTGAGTAAATATCCAGTCCTCTATTGCATCTTTGATGCCCAGTCCTGGAGTTTTTCACCCACCTCTATGCATCTTCGGAAAGTCCACAAACAGTATCCCCATTCAACCACTCCCTAATCCTCCCACCAGAGAGCCTGACATTAGCAGTGGTTTTGAGAGCCCATCTGTCGTGGAAGGAACTTGGCAGGACAAAGACGCAAAAGAGTACGGAAGTGTCTCAAGCGAATCCCAGATCCAATCAGGGCGTGTAGGTCTGTCATCCAACTCAAGCAATAATGAAATCAGTATTCACAGACCAGCAACTGTGTCCCAGGTGCTTTGTGCATATCATACAGTATTTTAAGCTGGAGTTTCAAGTCAGAAAGTGGGTTGGAATCCCAGCTATCATAATTCTTAGCTGTGCCTTGAGTAAGAGCTTAAAACAGTTTTTACAGCTAGTATTATTATCACTGCTCTACAATTATTCCTTTTACTAATACTACAGCTACTACTTATTAGATGTTATGCAATTCTCCCTAATATCCTATGACGAAGGTATCTTTTTATATCCATTTTACAAATACACACACACACACATATCAAAACTAAGTCTAAGATCTATTAAACTGTTTGGCTAAGGTTGCAAGAACGTAGTGACATCAGAATTTGAATCCAGGCTTGTTTGACTGCAAAACTTACATGCTTTTCCAATAATCCATAGTACATTTAGGGTGGGCAAGAAACCAGCCCCTTTCAGGTCAAGGGAAAAAACAAGTGAGGGGATGGCCCTAAACAGGAATAACTCTTAGCAGAGGTATTAGGACCGCAGGAAGTGTACCATCTTAGACATTATCCCAAAAGCCCACCCTGAAAACAGCTGCTAGGTCACACACTCTAACTGTTGCTCAACTTCAAATCCTGCCCAGACCTTCCCTGTGCAAGCAAATGTTTGCTTGGTATAGGTCCCTCTTTCTGCTGTGGGAATGTACACCTCTGGTGGTCCCAGATTATCCAAGATGGGTCCCCTTGAAAATATGTGGCCCTACTCTTTTTTTTAAGTCACTCAAATATTCTGAAAATTCTGATGTTGACATGTCCAAAATACTCTTAGGCTGACTCTAACATCTAGAAATAGTTGAGAAAAAACACATTGTGGGTCTTATTTTAAGTTTGGAGAACATGGCTGCTAGAGCAGGACCCAACTCCAGTTTAGCTTGCTAGCACCGCTCGCTGCTGACCTGGTAGAAGGGTTGCCTTGCTGCCCTACTCGGGACAAAGAGGATGTCAGCTTGACATCCTGGAGCTGGGAGTAGCCACATCCAGAAGCTTCCTCATGGGACCATGAATAATAACCATTTCTATATACCATTTAACAACAGATTCTCACAAACTCCTCGTGCGGAAGGCTAGGCGTCTTACAGCTGAGAGAGGGAACACCAGGAAGGAAGAGGCAGAGATTTAGCATGTATTGGGCAGGTGTTTTATCTGAGCTGGCTCATTTACTTTTCCACAGCACTGGCAGGTGGAGATGAGTTAATTTCCCACCACTTACAAATGAGGAACTTCAAGTTGACAACTTGCCCAAGGGCATACAAGTTAGCACAAAGCCACCTGGATCAAAAGACTTCCAACTCTTTCCACCGTTCCATGCTGCCTTTCTCTCCCAAAGCACACACCAACACGAACCCACTCCCAACAACCCATTTCAAGGAATCCAGGCCTTGAGCCCTCACTGCAGAGAAGAAAAAGTTCATGGATATTATAAAGGCCTCCACGTCTCGGGGGCATGTTTTTCAACTCAGAACACATTTGAGGAGTTCTCCATCTCAAACCTAGAGTGTGCTCTTAGCCTGAAGAACATCCATCCTTAGGTCTGCAGCATCTGTCGGAGGCAGACATTGTGAGCTGATCCACGCAAGCATCTTTCAAGGTCTTACGTTCAGAAAGTATACAGAGTTTCTTGTTTAATCATTGTCATCGCCCCTAGGCATAGAAAGCTTGGGCTTGGGCCTTCTTCTTTGAGGAAATCAACCTCAAACACAGTTCGAAGTTTGGGGCAAATGAACATTTGCAATGGTAAAGAAGTGGCTACCCTTTTATCAAATTCTTCCTGGGTGCTCCTGCTTTAAATGCATTTATTTATTTTATCCTCCAAACAACCCTATGAAGTAAGTACTTTCCCGTTCTTATTTTATAGAGGGTTGAACTGAGGATTTGAGTGACCCAGGGCCCTTTAATAGGCTGGAACTTGAACCCAGGTCCTTCCAGCTCCAAAGCTTTGCACTTGAAGCAGGCTGCTATCTTTCAGAGCAGGCACATTTCCCGAGGCTTCACCTGCAGCTTGGGTATTATTGGATCTTTCTCTAGGCACTTGTTCCACTTCTATTTGGAATTTAGGGTGAGGAGATAGCCTCAAGGTTTTAGCCCTTGGAGGGGAGGGGTGACTTGGGTTTATAGGAATAGAGTTTGGTATCACCTATCTTCCTACTGTCAGACTGTCACTTGCTGAAGAATCAAGAAATGTACCTGGCGTT
>PVKH010027845.1:0-12945 GCA_004027955.1 Chaetophractus vellerosus | reverse complement strand
ACCGTGATGGGGAGGATGAGGAAGATGAGAACGAAGATATTCAAGACTCAGAGGCCGAGGTGGCGAATCTGAGACGAATGGAGTTACAGGGGTGCGCCAGGTAAACCCGAGGCCGCCGGGCCGATACAGCCCTTCTCGATTAGACCCTTCTGTGTACCTTCCACTGCTGGCTTAACACACCTTCCACCTCAAAGGCAGTGCAGGCGTCCGCACTGTGAGGTGCTTCTCGTTTTTACACATAAAAAGAATCCTGAGCCCACTTCTTGCAAATAACTAGAGCTCTTCTATGATTCTTAACCCCTTTTCCTGAAAATATGATGATGCTACAATCTCACGTCCCAGAAAAATGCAGTTGCAAACACAGAATGTTGCTACCATTTCAGAGGTTTTATAAATCCTCAAAAGCCAGATTGTGGATTCCCTATCTCTTGGCCAAACCCTTAGAACCAAAACATGTTTTACTTGCACCTTATTAGTACCTGTGGTTGTCTTGAAAACAAACAAATAAACAAGCCCATTTCTAGTGAAGTAGATTGTAGTTTTTGCAGTACACTTTTTTTTTTCTTTAAGCAGGTACCAGAGATTGAACCCAGGACCTCATACATAGGAAACAAGTACTCAACCACTGAGCTACATAAGCTCCAATTGCAGTACAGTTTTTATATCATAGATAAGGAGCTGAAATAGAGATTAAAGTTGTTGACCTTAGCATCCAGATAACTTTGAGTCTGATCTGCGCACTTAGCAACAGTTGGATAGAAGTCAATGAATCAAAGAATGTTAGAACCAAAGGCATTATTTAAACTATCCTAATTTGTTTATTTCTACAGTTATTTATTCAGCATTTTTTATATGACATATGCTAGTCTAGGCACTAAGGCCCACAAACAAGGTAGGTATGGTCTCTGCCCTCGAGGAATTAAAGCCTAGATCAGTTACTCATTTTACAGGTAAAACTGCAGCTCAGAATACAAAGAAAAAGTTCGATTCAAAGGCACATACCTAGTTATTAGCAGACCTGGGCCTAGTACCGAGGTGTACCAATCAGAGTCTCTTTTCTACATTACATGTCTGTAATGATATATAAAAATAGGAGCCAAGGGCCTATCTCTGCAGGAATTTTTTTTTTTTTTTGAGGTGCTGGGGGCTGGGGATTGAACCCAGGACCTCATATGTGGGAAGCCAGAGCTCAACCACTGAGCCACATCAACTCGCCTGAGTTGGCTTTTTTGTTTGTTTTGCTTCTTGTTTGTCTTTGTTCTTTTAGGAGGCACCTGGAACCAAACCCGGGACCTCCCTCGTGGGAGGCAGGAGCTCAACAGCTTGAGGCACATCCATTCCCTGCAGGAATATATTTTATCTAAGACAGTCCTGAGGTCTTATGAGTTCCTAACCTGCAAGGCACAGTGCAGGTGATCTGAGAAATATATACCAAAGAATACATGCTTTATGCAGAAACTGTGAGTTAGCCCCCTTCAGTATAAGGTATTCAGACCTAGAGTGAATGAATGGAATATTCATAGTGACCCATATTCATAGTTGCAAGATTGAGTCTCTTAAGGATGAAAAGTCAAAGTAAATACATGGTTGGAAAAGAGGTCAGAAAGCATAACCAAGTAAACTACTTGTCCAGACTGGTTGTAACAACAAGAAACAGGTTTTCTCTGATCAATCTGATAGTAGAACTTAATGGTAGAATTAGTTTCAGGGGCCCATTTTCATCTGGACCTACATAGGGATTCTTCAGAACTGAATTGTCACAAAGATTTTTAAAAATAAATTTTTTAGGTTTTGGAAAATACTTTCCAAGCATAATCAGTAGGATTGAACAATTTAAACTCAGTTTGATGGCCTAAGCAGTGAATGGCCATCAAAACTACAGTGCAGCTACTGAGACCTTACATCAGTTTCCAAGAACCAAATCGCTGACCAAGTGGAGCCCACCAGGGGAGGAGCCAGAGCATATTTGTGTTTTATCTTAGCCAACACCTGAATGATATGGTAGCACCCTAGGGCTAAGGCTGCCTTCCTTGTCATAGTTAAGTCTGTACAAATCAAAGAAATAGGTAGGATGTGAGACTAGAAAGAGAATGCAAGAATCCTCAGGCCTTATGTGTGACAAGTGTCACATCCCTATCAGATACTCAATTGTGCTGAAAGTATGCCTGTTTCCTACTGCCTAGAGAACAGATAAGATAGGGTGAGTATCTTCAAATGCTTCAGAAAACCTGGTACTTACTTTCTGGAAAAAGATTAGTGTTTAGATAATTTCTTCAATCTTCCTTTCTACTTCTAGTCTTTGGTATATTGGAGAGCTTCGGGGGTGATGGGATGAGGAGAGCAGGCAGTCTTAGTTCTGGGCTATGAGTGTCCTCTGTGGAGCAGAACAAACCTTTGTTCCTCTAAGAGTTGCTTTGAATTTTATGCCTCTTCTTCCTTCACCTACCACAGTGATTTGAATGGCAAAGCTATGAAAGTAAGGCTTCTTTGAGATAGGCTCAGGCATCAGCTGCATATGGTGGATATGAGCTGGAGGTATTTTAGGTGTTAATACAGCCATGCTTAGAAGATGCACTGACCTTCAAGTTTATGGCACAGACTGAGATAAAGTACAAAGTTTTCTGCAGACAAGATAATGAGAAGTATTTTCCTGGAGCTTTATAATAGGCTTTTGGGTCTGCTGTTTATCTCTTCAACTTTATCCTGGTTTTTATATATCCATTTTTAAAAATATATCTACTAGGATATATATATATCCATTAGGAAAACCATGCCTTAATAAATGTTGGTCATAATGTTTGCTTATCAATCCTCTTGATTATGAGTAAAACTGTAGTATGTATGCCACACATTTTGAACTCATTTGTTAAAATTGTTAAGGCAAGAAATTAAGTACTTAAAGTATCACTTAAACAAAAAATCTCCCTGATTTCTTCTTTCAACAAACATTTCTTAGGAATCTACCATATTCTAGGTCCTATGCTAGGCCTTTAAAATAAAAATGAGTTGACATGCTTTCTTTTTTTTAAGGAACTCATGATCTGAGGGAGAGATGAACAAGTAACAGGAAACCCAAGGCACTTGATCCAGATTTTTTGCAGAGGATTTCACTGCAAGGCAAAAAAAGATAAGGCCTGAGCTGCATTTTGAAGGGAGAGGAGGAGTTAGCTGTAATAATAATAAACTGCGTGTACCAAGTGCTTACTGAGTGTCTAGAACTGTACTAAGCACTTTAGCCTAGATTGTCTCATTCAGTAGTACCTGTGAGGTGGCTACTACTGTCTTCCAATTTACAGATGAAAAAATTGGAAGCTTAAAGAAGTTATAAAACGTATGCCGAGTTACACACTTTAGAAGCAGCAGTTATGGGTTCACATCCAGGCTATCTTACTCCCAAATCTCAGCTTGTAATCTAGCCATATGTGGAGGTCGCAGGAAGGAGTTTCAGGCACGTGCAAAGCTGCAGAAGCACAAGGGGGTGGTAGGATCATCCACCTGTTGAGAGTTCAGTGTGACTGAAATGTTGAGCCTGGACCAGCCACTGGTGAAAGAAGAGACTGGGCAGATAGGTAGGGTGAATTCATGGTATTTATGCTAAGGGGTTTGTATTTCATCCTGTGGGCAGAAGATCCACTGAAGAATTTTGAGGGGGTGCGGTGACATGAGAGGATGCATTTGAAGGATGAATCTGACAACAGAGTGGAAAATAATTTAAATAGTAATACAGGAGGGAGAGAAATTTATGTCCAGACAGTGGTTATAGGATTAGAGAATAGGAGATTGGCTTGAGAAAACTGAAGAGATAGAATTGACTTGACTAGGTGATTATATGGGCATGGGACGTAGGGGGAATCACAAGTAGAGGGGGAGCAAGAAGAATCAAAGATCTTCTGGGTTTTTCTGGCTTGAGTACATAGATGGTGATATCCATCACTGAAGTAGGGTTATAAGAGGAGGAGCAAAATATTTCTTGGGGAAGCAAATGGTGGTTGAGCGGTGACAGATAATTAGTTATATTTTAGATTGAATTTGACATCTAAATGGAGCTATTTATCAGGTGTTTGGAAATAAAGGTCTGTAGCTCAGGAATAAGGTCTAGCCTGGAATTGCTGATCTGACCATCATCAGTATCTAGTGATAGTTCAAAGTGTGGGAGCAGATGAAGTCATTCTACAAGACTGAGAAGGAAAGGCATGCCTAAGAAATAAACAACTCATAAGCAGTGTCTCTTTCCCAGTAGAATACAAATTCCATGAGGGTGTGATGAATGAAGAAGTACAGCAACAGCAAAAAACAAACAAAAAAACAAGTAAACTGAAGCTATGAGGTAGAGAAAATTTGGACATCATAGTGAGTGAGACAGTTGGTTGCTAGAGGCAGGAATATTAAAGAGTTAACGAGGAGCAGAGTCTATAATAACCTAGTCTCTAGAACTGCCTTGGGTCCTGAACAACCTTTCATTCCATCTGTGCTGATAGTTCAGAATTTCCCAAATTTTGTGTGGCTTGTGTATCTGGCCACCCCCATTTTCATTTTTCTTTTCTTTCTATTTTTTTGAAGTGCCTGGGCTGGGGATTGAACCTGGGACCTGGTATGTGGGAAGCCAGCGCTCAACCTCTGAGCCACATCGGCTCCCCTGACTTGTTTTTTTTTCTTTCTTTCTTTTATTTGCTTGTTGTCTGTTTTTTTTTTTTTGTTTTGTTTTTTTTTTGTTTTTTTTTAGAAGGCACTGGGGACCAAAGTTGGGACCTCTCATGTGGGAAGCAGGCACTCAACTGTTTGAGCCACATCCATTCCCCCCATTTTCTTTAAATATGTACTTACGGTACCTTTCTCTCCTTTTCTTATCGTTAGCTTATGTCAGTAGTTACTTTTCCTCATACCCAGTAGAAATAGAAGGACAGAAGGTTCATGGTAGAGATGGAGGTAATCAGACTGGAGAGTCTTATAGGCCCTAAGAATCTTGCAAAAGGGACTCAACCAAAATGTTTAAGAAGAGAAAGGCTATATGATAGTGTTTTTTTTGGTAGCCTTTATTTAAAAACAATTTCAGACTTACTGTAAAGTTGAAAGGAGAGTATAAAGAATGGTTCATCCTTTACCCAGATTCCTTCATTGTTGACCCCTTGGCATTATGATTTTTTCTCTATATATACATATTCTTTTTTTCCTGAACCATCTAAGAGTATGTTGCTGGCATGATGCCCCTTTAATTCTAAATACTTCAGTGTTTATTTACTAAGAATAAGAACATTCTTTTAAGTAACTTCAGTACAGTTATCAAAATCAGGAAATTGACATTGTTGCAGTGCTGTTATCTAATCCACATGCCTTATTCACATTTTCTCATTTGTTCAATAATGTCAAAGAAAGAAAGAAAGGGGGAAGGGAAAAGTCTCCTTCAGGATCTCATCTGGGGAACAGATGTGGCTCAAGCGGTTGAGTGCCTGTTTCCCACATGGGAGTTCCTGGGTTTTGTTCCTGGTGCCTCCTAAAAACAAAAAAAAAACAAGCAACAAGCAAACAAAAAAACCAACTCAGTGGAGCCGATGTGGCTCAGTGGTTGAGCGAGGGTTTCCCCTATACAAGGTCCCAGGTTCAATCCCAGACCCCGGTACATACCCCCCACCCCAAAAAAAAAAAAAAACTCATCAGGATTATATGTTATAATTAGTTGCTAGATATAAAATGTTTAGGGGAAAATATTGTTGGCATTGAGACATTCCAACTTGTGTGGATTATCCTAGTGGGTTTTTAAATAATGTGGTTTTAGAAAATGAAGGAATTCAAAGGCATTTTTATGGGTAAACTAATTTAAATATTAGACTTCCTTTTCATGATTTTTCATATATATATGTAATTAATTCATATTATGATTAATATGATTATGATTTATAACATCACAGACTGTAAATATATGATCAAATTCCACTTTCACCATACAGTTAAGTGATTTTGACTTGTAAGCCAAAGAGGTTCATGTACAAGTCAAGTCCTACAGAATCCTCTCTTTGTAGCAATGAGGTTGAATCAGAAGATGGCCAAGAAGAACAAAAACAGGTTCGCTTACCAGAAGGCAGCCTGACACCATGGGAAGTGTGGTTTGTTGGCAAAGAAAAAGAAGAACGTGACCGTCTACAACAGAAAGCTCTAGAGGTAAACCTAGATGGTTTTATTTTTATTTAATCTTTGTGCCCACAAGGTAGAGCTGCTATTGCAATGAAAATGCTAATGCTGTTTTTCCCCTAAAACAAAACATTTACTTTATCAGTTTACTAAATAAATTTTAATAACTTTTTATTTGTTTAAAGATACTTAGATTACATAAATGTTACATAAAAAATATAGGAGATTTCTTTATGCCCTGCTCCCCACATCTCCCACCTTTTCCCACATTCACAACATCCTTCATTAGTGTGGTACATTCATTGCAATTGACGAACACATTTTGGAGCATTGCCACTAAGCGTGGATTGAAGTTTACATTGTAGTTTCCACTCTCTCCCACCCAATTCTATAGATTATGGCAAGATATTTAATGGCCTGTGTCTGTCGTTACAGTGTCATTCAGGACAATTCCCAAGTCCTGAAAATGCCTCCATATTACACCTGTTTTTTCCCTCTCCCTGCCCTCAGAACCTCCAGTGGCCACTGCCTCCAAATCAGTGATATTTAATAACTCTTATTTTAGAAGTAATATGTATATGTTATAAGAACATTTACCAAATATAGATAAGCAAAATTAAGAAAATTTAATCTCTAATCTCACCACCTGAAGGTAACCATTGTTAATATTATCGTGCGTATAGCCTTCCAGATTTTCTTCTATATATTAATATTTAAAAATAAATATATACGAACATATATCTGTAAACACATACAATGAAGCTTAATCATATGCACATTTAACTAAGGTAAATTCCACTGTATACACTCAGTAAAGTTTTTCAAAAAAGAGAGGAGGACAAAAATTGAAATAGAGTCAAGAATCTACTATATCACTCAAAGAGCATGTGCCCTAGAGTGAGTATGTGCTGGGAGATGGGTGTCTGCCGATCTTTCAGGTAGTTTCAGTTTCTCTGTGACTCCCTGACTCTCTTATGGACATTTCTCTGTATGTGATTCCAGTGTATAAAAATGAGTATTTTATTGTGTACAATATGAATCCACTATATAAATCAGCTTCTTAATCGGAATCTCAACTGAAACAAGAAATCCAGTACTTTTTTCATGGATAGTTTTGACTACAAATGATTTTTAACTCATGTATTGACTCTATTTCTTTTAAAGAGTTATTTTATTTATTTATTTCTCCCCACCCCCTCATTGTTTGCATTTGCTGTGTCTGTTTGTTGTGTGTGGGTCATCTTTTTCTCAGGAGGCACTGGGAACTGAACCCGGGACCTCCCATATAGGAGGGAGGCACCCAATTGCCTGAGCCATCTGCGCTCCCTGCTTTGGTGCATCTTTCATTGTGTTTCTTCATTGTGTCTCTTGGTAGTGTCATTTTGTTGTGTCAGCTCACTGCAGCAGCCTGTCGCATCAGCTTGCTGTTTTGCTCTTCATCTTTAGGAGGCACCGGGAACCAAACCCAGACCTTCCATGTGGTAGGCGGGAGCTCATTCACCTGAGCCACATCCACTTCCCTCATGTATTGACTTTAAAGTCTAAACCCTATAATGTAGTGGGGTGCCATTTGAACTCTCACTATCTAAACTCAAAAACAAATCATTTTAGATACATTTTCACATGAATTCCTCACTCTTTGAACTCTTACTATTTGCTTTCCAAAACTTAGCAATCAAACAGATCCCTCAGTGGCTAAATGTATTGAACATATATTAAAATATATTTAACCAATTCACTGTTGATGGATATTAAAGTTTATTCTAATCTGTTAGTAACTGTACTGTTATAAAAACCCACAGGACTAAAGCTTTGCCCACATCTGTGATCCTCCTAGGAATACATTTTCCACATCAGTTAAAAAACTATTGTTTCTTTGTGATGAGTATCTAAACAGGTAGGTAGTCACATGTTCAGAAGGCTTGGCATGATTCAAATGACTGTGACAACTAGTAAATTCTACCATTTCCCTATTGCATGATAGAATACAAATTTATTCCTGGAAAAGTTTTTGGTGAGAGTAGTAGCACTTGTTTCCACAGGGCATGAAAAAGACCTTAATGGTTTGGTGGCAGGCAAACTGAATGAAAGTCCTAGTTTCAGCCTTTTTACTTGCTGGGTAATCTTAGGCAAGCTCTTTAAAATTTTAAGCTTCAATTTCCTCATCTGTACAAAAGGGAGAAAATAATACCTATGCCACAGGATTTTTTTGAGATTAAATGAGGCAAAGTATAAAGATGGCTGGTTTGGTTTCTATTGGTATTGTTATTTATATCATTATTATTCATAGCCTTCTTAAAGCTTTTTCATTTATTTTCAGAATTAGTGCATATTAGGGACCCCAGACTCTTCTCTTATCTCAACCTCAAGTTTTAACATTACTCATTCCATTATTTAGTGGGGTAGCTTTTAAAATGTTTTTAGTGATAATTCTACTTTGCTTCATGTCACACACAAACACATACATATGTGCATATATGCATTTCTTAAATAATATTTTAACTATGTGTAATACACCAACATTATACTTTCTTCTTTGGAGTTCAGTTTATGGTGTTTGGACTTGTATCTAAACTTGCTAGAAGTCACATGTTACATTAAGAAAAGGAGGATCACTTTAAGTTGTTTTTAGAGCCAGTATACAGAGAAAGAAGTTGATTAAATTACAGAAAATTAATGAGTACCTGGGCTTTGGAGTTACACAGAACTGGCTGAAATTTTATCTCTGTCATTCTAACTCTGTAACTTTAGGAAAGTTATTTAACTCCTCTGAGCCTCAGTTCTTCTATAAGCCAGATGTTAGAGAGGCAGTAGTGGAGTGGTTAAAAGCATAAATTCCTAGGTTCAAAACTTGGGCCGTGGGCAAATCTGTAACCTCTCTTAGCCTCAATTTCTCATCAGTAAAAGGGGGAGAAGACTACTATCTTCATAGTGTTATTGTGAGGATAAAAAGTACATCAGGATATGGCCTATCATATAGAAAGCACTTAATAAAAGTTAGTTATTATTATGTGTGAAAAGAAGATAAAAGTTACCATGAAGACTCATTTGGAGAACAGAATAAAATAATGAATATAAAGTTCCTACCAAAATGATTAAGCATATAGCAGGTTATAATTATTTATAATTTGGTTGAGAGATGAAAACCTTTCCTATATTTCTAGCTTGACATTTCTTATGGCTACTTCATTGCTCACTCTGAAGAAATTAAAATACAGTATAAATTATGTCAGATAAATCCTAATATAGGGGAGCAGGTGTAGCTCGGTGGTTGAGTGCCTGCTTCCCATGTATGAGGTCCTGGGTTCAATCCCAGGTACATCCTTAAAAAAATATATAGGCCACAGACTCAATTGTTGTAAGCTCATTTTGGGTTGTTGTGATATTTACATTCTTTTCTTGCCTTTCTCTTTCTCTTTATTTTCTAGGTCATGCTTTCCTTATTTTTCTATCCTTATTTATTGTATTCCTTAGTTTGTTCACAAATCATGTCATTAAAATCACAGATTTTTAATTGTGAGGAACAAGTCATACCTATTAAGGTTAAGATGCATGAGTGCTGGAGAAATAATTTTGCCAGGGTTTCAGTGCATGGCAGAGCTGGGACTAGAACTCAGTTCTTTTGACTCCAATTTAAGTGATTTCTCCATGACACAGAAAGATATATTTTAGAAATAAATGGGTCAGACTTAATATTTATTTTTGAACTTATTCTGCCTTTTTTCTTCCTTTAAAATTTAAAGGATAAAATTTAAAGGAAAATTTGAAGGATAGTTGTGTCATTAAAAATACCACCACCACTCATAAATTTGATTTCAGCAGCAGACGTTTAGATTTGTTTCAACCTTCTCCATAGGATTGAGTTAAAAAAATTTTTTTTAACCCATCTAAATTACCGACCTAAAAACTTTTTTTTTTTTAACATTTGTAACCATTGTAGAGATGATACTTATGGTAAATGTTGAACATCAAAAGCATTAAAAACTCTTGTGGTTTCATAGGTCATTTAAATTTTATTTCCATTTTTATTATTATTTTTAAAATTATTTAGCAGACTGCCCAAAATTCTCTGTGGCCTTTGGGTAATTCTGATTTTTAACATTTGCTTTATCATTTTAGTACAGTCTTTTCTAAATTATAAAATGTATATAGTTTATGAATAATCCAGGTGTTTTTTTGTTTCTTTGCTTTTGTTTTCTTCACCCTCTTGCCTTTGACCATTTCATTTATCGGCACTACTGAAGGAATAGGGCAGAATAGAGAATTGGTGAAACTCAAAACTGTCAGTATTTTCTGATTACCTTCAATGGTTAAAAGTTCTTTGAAAGTTGGCAAAAGTTATTGAAATAAAATGCATATTTAGGATATTCTGTGGATTTTGATTATCCATAATCAATGTTTACTCTGGCAAAATAGCTATAATCCTGTTGAAATTCACTGGTAACCCAGAAGACGATGTAGGCGTTTTCTGAGAGAAGGCTCCAGCTGTATCCCAGGACAGGCTCGCCTTGGTGAACAGATGGAGTCATTCAGGGTGGGAAGTTCTAAGAGGGGCCAGCCTTGGAGAGGGAAGGGGTGTGTCTCAGAATGCAGTGTATATCCTGGGTTGGCAAATTACTTGAACAGATGTCCTGAGATTAGAGCATTGTTTGGGTCAGTAGTAGCATCTTCTAGGCACTTTTTGACCCTTCCTTCTTCTTTAATATCTATATCAACATTACTAAAATTTGTGAACCATAAACTGGGATCATGAGGTCTGACATTGTTTCCTGATTTTTGAGTTTAAACAGTATGAAAAGTCTTGAAAATGTACACAAATATAATCAATTAAATCTTTAGGTCATTTAAAATAAAATTATATTAACTCGGGACTATTTTAGAAAATTTTGAATATATAGTTGTCAGATCTGTATTCTAGTCTGTCACCAGGTCTTATCTCTCTTTCTCTGTCACACACACACACACACACACACACACATACACACACTTTCCCCTATCTTATTTCCTGACATAAATCCAGACCTTTCTCTTACAATTCATATATTGTGACAACCTCCTATTCATTCTCCCTCAGTAGTTCTGATCCTCTCAAATGCAGTCTTCATCCTTTATCATCATGAGGCCTAATTCATCATTTTTGCCATGCATTACTGCTTCATAGAGTTCCATTTTTTCCCCTGCCTATCTCAAGAGACTTTTTTCCATCTGGTTAGCACCACACTGTGATTTTCTACTGCCCATCCTCACCCATCTAGCTCTCATTTCTGACTACTTTGGTCCCCACTGTTTCTCCCCTTTACTTTCCATTCTCTTCTCTAACTCCTATAATACACAATACTTTACAATGTAACACTTAATTCTTTAGTGTGTATAATAAGATCAGATTAGATCAGATACTTCTGGAATTGCGTCTTCTGTATCTCAGTTCTTGCTAACTCCATAGTAGGGACTCACTCCATAAATAAATATTTAGTGATTAATGAAGGAATAGCAGCTACAGAGGTGTGAAGAATCCTTAAAGTCAAGATCACTATTTTGCTTGTTGTGGTATTGTGTTTAAGAGTTGGAAGACTTCTTAGAGTGAGTGAGGGCAACAATTTTCTATGCAGCAGAATTAGAACGAGAGGTCGAAATCCTGGGACTAAAGTGCAGTTCTAAGTGCAGACTCTCTTAGTGTAGAGTTTTATCTTCATTTAAGACAATGGAATTGGTCTGAGTGTTGAAAAAATGTCCTTCCCACTACTACCCATACCCAGGTAAATAGGTCTTTGGGAAAGTGAGGAGTGGAGACCAGTGGGAGATATTTTAAAATATCTAACTATTAGAATCTAAGGAGTAAGAAGAAAAATAACTGGTAATTATGGTAATACAGTCCTAGAAGTCTAGTTTGAACAGCATTCTCAACTAATGCAGTAATTTAACTGATGAGTGACAGAGTGGTGGCATTCAGCTTGTAGTTTTATTTGGCCATACCCTCTACATTCTTTCTGCTGAGGAAATGCCCAAACGTGTAGATTCGAGTGACAGCAAGGCAGTTAAACAATCTGGGATATGAATGTGGTTTTGTTTTATACTACAGCAGCTATAAAATAAGTTTTAAAAAATCTGGATTCTTTTTCCCTAAAGAAATTTGAATGAAATCCTTATATTTCTTCTTTGGTGAAGCTCTGAATTAAAATTTTAATTTAGGGATTATTTAATTCCTATCTTTTGTCTTCACCAAGAAGCTAAAAGCTTTTTATAACTCTTTTTAAAATGTTGCAGTTCTCTTGAGCTTCTGCCAATAGCTTACAGTGATGCCAAAGTTTATGTGTGGGAAAGTTGATTTCAATGAGGGTAATTTAGCTGAAGTTTAGTCTAAGAAACTAGTGTTTTGTTGCCAAGCAATTATTTGCATTTCTAAAAAATGACTTATACTTTTTACCAATGCTTTCTTTCATCATAGACTAGTTAATTAAGTAAGTTATTGTCACTAATGGTATATTTTCTATAAAGGAAACTATATTCTTGTTTAATTTGGTTAACCTCAGCCTTTTAAAAAATAATGTGACTTGGGTACTTGCTGCTAAATGTTGCTTTTTGTTTAAATAAAATCCATAGGAGTTAAATCAACAACTAGAAAAAAGAAAAGAAATGGAAGAACGTGAAAAAAGAAAAATAATTGCCGAAGAAAAGCACAAGGAATGGGTTCAGAAAAAGAATGAACAGGTAAGGAGAAAAAAGAACATATACACATGCATACTCATATCTCCTTTGCAGAGACTTTCTTCCTGTTATCCCTCATTCCCAAGGTTTTTCTTTTTTTTTTTTTTTTTTTTT